>BQNB010002341.1:8523-126139 GCA_026074375.1 Tanacetum coccineum
TAGATCCTAACACGCACATCCATCAACAAAAAGCAACATCAAAATGATCTACAACCTAAGTTTCATGCAATCATAAGTAAATATAAAGGAGGGTTTAGCATACCATGTTAAAGATAAAGCAAGAACATAAATCAATCACACAACACATAGAAATGTTGAATGATTAATGATACATAATCTTACTTGATTAAAACATGGATTAAAGGTAGTTACAATAGGGTTTTGATGCCCTAAAAATGACCTTATAAGTTGTTGGAACGACTAGGGTTCGTCTCCCTAAAGTTATATAAAGTTACACCTTTAAAACCTTTCTGATTGAGTGAATCAGATAGTTACTATCTTTCTGATTGAGTCGTCAATTCTTTTATTGGACCGAATCGATATCCAGTTGACACAAACTTGATTCATATAGAATCTCGCAAGGCACCTACCACAGAGCTATTTGAGGTTGACTCTGGAAGGATTTCCATTCATTATTGTGAATACTAAAGAGCATCACTCTGAATGTTCTGGCAGAAACACAAGGATAATGCGTAGGACTCTTGTTAACAGCTTGTGAACTTATTGGAGTTCAACAAGTGTTTGACATGGAATGTATCCTAATGATATTTATTTATTGATCTCTTGGCTCTAGACGTGATTTGTGCGTTTTGGTTTTAGTAATCGGAGGCTGGAGCAGACTGCCACCTATTCAATATCAACTAACTCGGAGTGAGAAAGTCAATAGAAGTCATGTGTATCTCCGTGACAAATGAGACAAGTCTCTTTTAAGAGAAACTTGAATGGCTGGGAAGGGTTGTTCAGTGCATCACTGGGTCTATGATGTCTTGTCTTCAATACCAGAATTCATCTTTGTGAATCTGATAGATTATGTATTGACCCGGTTTTTGCCTATAGTGTGTGCAGGGCTTCTTTGTTTTCACCCTTTTTCCATACATTTCTTTTTAATTCTTCAACCCCTTCAATGCTTACCAAGACATCATTACTAACACCTTGTTGTGATTGTTCTAATGTTATCTCATGTCTTAGTCTACATTATTCATGTTTCTCATTCTTCTCCAATCATACCTAAGGACTGCTATTTCTAACTAAGGAGTGTCCTTGGGTAGATCCCTCCGGTTATGGTTTGATCATAGGACTAATACCTAACCTAACCACCTTATGACTTTAGAATCGTTATGAATTAAGTTGTTGTTGGGTATAAGATTGAAACCATAAAACCAGTTTAAAAATCAATCAAAGTGTTTGATAGAATTATCAAAATCGTTTGACACTTTAAGAGTTTCATCTTTGGAAAACTCCCCCTTCACATGTGCATTGATAAACAAAAGTGTTTTGCACATGTGGGTAGAAGTAGAAAGCACTTTGAGTCTTTAGATCGCTTATTATTTGTTTTTTCTATACAACTTTAGGCATTTATTTTGCTGATCACATTTTAATTACATTTATCCCCTTATTTTAGATACTAAATCATTTAGTCTTTGAAATACCAAGTGATTAAAATTTGTCATGAAAATTATGTGGGGAGAAAATATTATCAGCGTGAACTATGTGTGTAACAATTGAAATGTTACACATACTCCCCCTTAATTTTACATATGTTTAACACCAAAAAAATGAAACCAAGTTGTAAAAGAGATATAAAATTGAGGTGGAGGCAGTGTTAAGCATACAATTTTGAAAGATTATGAATGTCATTGAAGTATTCTTAAAAAATTGTGCTCAGACACTAGGTCATCTTATAACAATCATTCTATTGAGTTGTCATTATTATTACTGATTTGTTATTAACGGGATTTTTATATGTGTGAATACATAAGAATTGTCATGTGATGATGTATCCAACAACATTAAAACTTTGTTTTTCGAAAAGCTCCCCCTAAAAAATAGAACCAATTGTAATATTGTCGTCTTTTAAAGCATTGTGAGGGCGATGACATTAAATAACGTTACTTTTATAGCATCATTTATCCCATGTAATTAACCCATTTTGTATTATTATTGCAAAGAATTGTTGCATTATCGTTTGTATTTAGGAATTGCAGTATTTATGGTATGTATTTGTGAAATGTTAACCTATAAAGGCACACATTCTGGAGCTTAAATGAAGAAATATGAAGATTACTATTCTGACAACCAATATGCCGTATCCATCAAGGAAGATACGGTGTATCTGTACCTGCACTTCACTAAAGACCATAAAGGAAACAAGACCAGTAAGCCGTATCCAGGAAAGACCAATACGTCGTATTTAAGCTATGGAAATAAAATATTCTGGAAGATATCAAATGTGGTCCCTTCTCCAAAAACCCCCCAATACGTTGTATCAAAGACATTCAATATGCTGTATCAACCTTTTTCCATGCCTTATAAAATTGATAAACAAATAAAAAAAAAATAAAATAACACAAAAACCGAGTTTTAAAGTGTGCTAAAATCATTATTTCGATACTAAACATAAAAGTTGATTTTCAGAGGAGAAAAAGAGGAGAAGAGGTCGAGAAACACAATCAATTCCATAGGATACAATGTGTAATTTCTTATACTATTGTAATCGTTTAGTTTTTGGTATCATTCATTAACTCGGTTAGTTTAACTTGGCTAAATTATTACTTTTGTATTAATTATGACGTTTGAAGGTTGATACCTTTGGGTATTAGCCGTTATTATGAAGATCTGAATGTTTGGTTTGTCTATCTTGATTTCTTAATTTATCATTGAATGCTTGTTTATGTTTATCAATATACTTGTTTACATGATTTTGTATGCTACCTATAATTTAACTGGATCTAGTGATATGGACCAAGTAATCTAGATGTCAGGATAGCTCTCCATATAGTGATTTATACATCTAGACCAATAAGATCACAAATAACGACCTATCTTTGCCCTTAGATTCTAAGCTTTGTTAGTACCACAGTGACCTTGGGATCAATGAGTACGTTCTTAATTAATTGGTAAGGAGTTGGTTAGTAGACTACTAGTGTATGAATTGCCATTAAGCAGTAACTAGGTAAAGTCTTTATGAGCTAGGGTTTAACAAGATCACCATTACTTTAATCCCTAAGATAGATTATAATCAGCAAATAAGGATGCTTTATGCGGATGCGTTTAATTGTGACAGAATTCTACGTGTCTAGGTTTAAAGAAGAAGTACCGCCTTAATCTTAAGAATGATATGCCACCATGAGATAAGAAATCATTACACTAAATAAGCAAACCAACGTTCTAATTGGATTAATGATGGATAATACAGTTTTCTTATATTTGGCTTGACCGCTCTTTTATCTTTTGTTAATTTGTTTGAGTGTGTTTTATTGTCTTAAATTGGTTTTAGTCACCACAAAACTTGTGCCAGGCTCTCAGGCTGAAAACCCCCCTTTTCTGTTAGATTTAGGATTAACATAGGTTTAACATATATTAGAACTAACTTTGATTAGAAAACCAAAGTATTAATAAATTAAAAGATTGTTTCCTCGATCTTAGTGATAACACCTATTACCACAAAACTCCCATCAATCAGATACACTGCCCGTGAAAAGTGTTGTTTTAAGTAAAGTCGGCAAAATATAAATTTAAAACTTGAAACATAAAATTACACCTACACGACAACACAATCAAGTTTTTGGCGCTGCTGCCGGGGAGTGAAAATTAATCTTGATTTTTATTTGATATTTTGGTTTTTAGATTGGATCTAACCCCTAGGATTAGTGTAATTTAGATTAGTTATAAATTTATATATTCTGTATATTTGTGTATTGATTGCTTGTATATTTGCTTAGTTTAGTTGTTTGTGTGTTTAATTGTTTCAGTATACACTATTTTGGTCGAATAACTGATATGGCGTATCCACTTCCATTGGATACGGCGTATCCAACTTTCTTATCCAATACATCGTATTCATTCAACATATTAATACGGTTTCAGTTCTATTGAATACATTGTATCGATCATCTGATACATTAACAGAAACCTTAGTTTTCATATTTGATTTTCGCGCATAATTTTCTATCTTTCTTCAAAGCAAATCCTGCTGATATTTTTACCTTTGCCTCAGGTCATACTTATCAGAGCTAGTTGATTGAAGAAGAGATGAAGGACATGGAAAAGAAATCAACTATGAGAGAATTCAAAACTAATGACCAAGCAAATTACTATTTAGGGATTACAAGCATTATGGTTAATGGAAAGAATGCCTATGAGCTAAAAGGAAAAATCCTTAATGATTTGCACAAGAATGCCTTTAGTTGAACTAATGGAGAAGACACAGTCGAGCATATCGAATACTTCCTCAGAATTGTTGACCTAATCGATTTACCCAATGTAAATCAAGATAAACTTAGAGTTGTTGTTTTCCCAATCTCATTAGTTGGAGATGCACAGAAATGGTTTGATGAGATTAAAGGATCGATTGATAGTTAGGTTGATTTAACTGCTAAATTTTTTGGAAAATACTACCCGCCTTCTCGCACTAGAAGAGTTAACACCCCAAAGATAAAGTGGGACCCCACTAACCGAAAGTTCAAAAATTGGTTGGCCTCGAAGTTTGTGAACTATAAAACAATGGATATATTCACTAAAGGAGCTTTGTGGGATTATTGGAAATTAGGAAGTGATGAAATTGAGCCAACAGATGAAAAATCTCTCAATCTTGAGAAAGAATATTGGGTTAAAGGTGATGATGAAGTTGAACTCACCGACGAAGAATCCTCTGATTCTGATGATGAAGATGAAGTTGCTAAGCTTTCTAGGATCGAGACTAATGTATTTGACTTCGAGACACCTTTGTGTAGGGCCTTCAAGGAGTTTAATTATCTTTTGAAAATAGATCTAGATGTACTTACTAAAGATATTGAAGGATTTAAGACTTATGAAGAGTATAAGGACGATTGGATTTATGATTGGAACAATGATGTGCCATGGGTGCATGAAAAGCCATGGACGAATAATGGAGCATGGAAAGAACCTACACCATTTAAACATTATTGCAAGCCTTTTAATTATAAAACTGGGTATTTAGAGTGGCCTACCTGTAGCTAGAAAGATGATGGATATTGTAACAGATGGAACTTGCCTAGAGCCTACATTATTGGAAACACACTCTGTTACCAAGATTTAGAATGGTATGAAGCTTTGAAGGATGGCGAACTCAAATAAGAAGCTTTAAAAAATAAAGCCATCATAGATGGAATGATTGACGAAGATGACGAATCAAGTAATGAAGGATGGAGAAGATAGGACGACTTTGACAATACCAACCATGATAATGAAGAAAGTGAGAATGAGATAGAACATGAAGATAAAGAAAGATACGAAATGTTTAATGATCATGAGCGAACAGTTTGCTATATAAGAAGATTTGAGATGATCAAGTATTCATTCAAAGATGACGAAGAGTATGTGGCTATAAAAGAAAATAAATACGATGATTTGATGATACAAGCAAGGAAGCAATCCACGCCTATCAAGAAATCTTTCGCATTATGGATGAAGGATGGATGGTGACACACACCGAGTGAAGAAAGCTGGAAGGAAAAAGTCTAACTTAAAGACTTTGCTAAAACAAAATTACTTCCCGGGAGACAACCCGGATTGTTATTTATTTTTATCGCATCTGTCTTCTCAGACATCAATACGGCGTATCCGCTCCATACCATACGACGTATTGAATGTCTGGAGGTTATCAGTCCTTTATTTTTATGCACTTTAAACATTATTGTTAGTTATGTCAATACGGCATATTCATGTACATGATACGGCGTATTCAACAGACTGACCCGTATTTAGATACTTTTTACAGGTCTCTATACGGCGTATTCCAGTTTATGGATACGGCGTATTGGTTTCCTGTACAGTTTATTTAGCTTATTTAATTAACCGTAGATACCCAAGATAGGATTTTGCATGTTTTTCCTATATTTTACACATGACCTCACTCAAGACGACTGTTTAACACGCAATCTTGCTCAATAACTCAACTTACTAAGAATCTACCAAGCAAAATATCAGGGGAGTTTCTCATTCTAATTCTTTTAATTCATGTTTTTAATGTTTTACCTATACAATGAGGACGTTGTATAATGTTTTACATATACAATGAGGACGTTGTATAATTCAAGTGGGGGGATAAGAATTAGAATGTATACTTGTCCTATTTTTCACACTAAAATGCTTAAATTATACTCAAATTTAAAAAAAATTCAAGCATACTTTTGTGAAAGTACTTGTTACATAACCCGCACACAATAACCCTTATTAAATATTATGAGAATTTAAACCTTATCGTTTTTAAAATGTTTACTAGAATTCCAACTTAAATTGAGTGTTTGTCGGTGATGTTGTAGACTTTAGAACTTGGCTTGGTATATCTATTTGAGACCACAATAATGAGTACTATGGATTTAGATGGAGTAACTTGTTTAAATTGGTAAATTTTTAGGATTACACCCAAAAAGCCTATACATGTTTTATTAACTAACTACACTGGTTAGTTAACCCCCGTATAAACTCTTTGTTTACTCTCATCTTAAGAGTAAGATTCTCCTAGAAAAAAACCCGTAAAGCCAATCCTTTAGGAATTACACCAACTGTTTGTTTCGTTACACCTTTACACCTTAGCCTACCCTGTTAGATTAAGTTTATTTACAATTGCTAGTTGCTTAAAGTGTAAAGTATGTATTTCCCGAATCTTGTGTCAATTTTCTATCTTTGGTACGGTTAGGAAGAAATTTGCACATTGCAAATGGAATGTATAAAGTAGTCAAAAACTCATGTATTTTTACTTCCAACACAATTATTGGTACGTCCGAAGAATGAAGAATTACCGAAGGAACTATCCAGAGTTATTATGATCGTGAAGATGGTGAAATTACACCGAGTTTCGTAGTTAGTATGTTTTAAAAAAATAAAAAAAATTAGAAAAATCACAACAAAAAGAGGAGGAATTAAAGATAATCGTTTCGCAAAAGCTAAGACCGAAGGAATTATATGAAGGATAGATTATTCGTTGATACGTCTTAAAAGACAACGATGTAAAGTTTTGTATAAAGTGGAAGATATCACCACTTGTCTTGTAAAGTATGTAAAGTATGGGATGTAAGGGAAGTTTACCGTTATGGGAACGCCAACTTTTGGTTGTTGTTTTTTATCTATGATCAAGACGTCTGTAAATAGTTGTATCTTTATCATGGTAAACAGTCAGGAAAAAGTGTCTAGCAACTTGTATTTTAGACTTAGTCTATTTGTTTTGTAATTTTAATTTAACAATAATTTATTTCCCTTTCCTAATCATTAACCATGGGTTTTACACGAATGAGGATGTGTATGAGCATGCATGTTTATTCCGTCATTACGGCCATGTATGCATGTCTCAGCTGCCTTGTTTGTTTATTACTATTAGTGAAAGTTAGAAGATCCCTACCCTATATCATTCTTCATCCTAACCTTTGGTTAAACTCGAATAAGGATGTGATCGAACACACATGTCTATTCTGTTGTTACGGCCATGTATGTGTGCTTTAGCTGCCTTGTTGGTGTGGTACTTTTAGTGAAAGATTGTAGAATGATCAACCTAAGCCTTATCATAAAACCCATTTTACCTTTATAAATGTGTCACTCCTTAGCTCTAGTGGTGGAGATGTGTATCCTTGCTAAGCCTATGATAGAATACTCATCATGACTGAGAAATTGAGCAAATTAGTTACATGTTACCACATAGATTAGTTGAGTGATTTGAGTGTTTTCATCTTCCTATTTCGTGAGGTGTTTGGTTTTGTACTTGTAAATAGAATCAAAAATTTGTGCTTAACGAAAAAAATCCTTAGGGATACATTATTGTAAACTTCTAAAGGCTACTTGAGGACAAGTAGGATTCAAGTGGGGGGGGGGGGATATTTGATGACATTAAATAACGTCTATTTTATAGCATCATTTATCCCATGTAATTAACCCATTTTGTATAATTATTGCAAAGAATTGTTACTTAATCGTTTGTATTTAAGAATTGCAGTAATTATGGAGTACTTAGTGAAAGTTAACTAAAAGACATGCATTTTGGAGCTTAAACAAAGAAATATGAAGATTAATGTTCTGACAACCAATACGCCGTATCCATCAAGGAGATACGACGTATCTGTGCCTGCACTTCACTAAATACCACAAAGCAAACAAGACCAATATGCCGTATCTAAGAAAGACCAATACACCGTATTTAAGCTATGGGAATAAAATATTTTTGAAGATATCAAACATGGTCCTAACTCCAACCCCCCCCCCCCCCCAATACGCCGTATCGAAGCCATTCGATACGTCGTATTGACCTTTTTCCATGCCTTATAAATAGAAAACTCAAAAATGAGTTTTAAGTGTGCTAAATCATTTTCTCGATACCTAAACCATAAAAATCGATTTTCAGATGAGAAAAAGAGCAGAAGAGGTCGAGCAACGCAATCAATTCCATAGGAGACAACGTGTAATTTCTTATACTTTTGTAATCGTTCAGTTTGTGGTATCATTCCTTAACTCAGTTAGTTTACCTTGGCTAAATTATTACTTTTGTATTAATTTGTTGTGATTGTTCCAGTGTTAGCTCAATCTTAGTCGGCATTATTCCCTTATTCTCATTCATCTCCAATCATACCTAAGGACTGCTATTTCTAACTATGGATTGTCCTTGGGTAGATCCCTCCGGTTCTGGTTGGATCATAGGACTAATACCTAACCTAACCACCTTATGACTTCAAAATCGTCATGAAATTAATAGGTTGTTGGGTATTTGATCTTCACCATAAAACCAATGAAAAATCAGTCAAAGTGTTTGATAAAATATCAAACGTTTAACACTTTGAAAGTTTCAGCTTTTGGAAAAACTCCCTCTTCACACGTGCATCGATAAACAGAAATGTTTTGCACATGTAGGTAAGAGTATAAAGCACTTTTTACTCTTGAGTCTTTAGATCACTTATTATTTTATATATCACATTTTAATTACATTTCTCCCCTTATTTTAAATACAACATCACTTAGTTTTTGAAATACCATGTGATTAAAATTTGTCATGAAAATCCTGTGGGAAAAAATATTATTAGCATGAATTATATGGAACTTTTTCTTTTTGCTCCCTTTCAATTTTACATATGTTTGACACTAAGAAAAATGATACCAAGTTGTAAAATGAATATAAAATTGAGGTTAAGCTAGTGTCGAGCACACAATTTTGAAAGATTATGAATTTTCATTAAAGAAGTCTTGAAAAATTATGCTTAGACACTGGATCATCTTATAACATTCGATCTATTAAGTGGTAATTATTATTACTGATTTGTTATTAAGATTAGTATAAATGTTTTGAATACCGAAAGCATTTAAGAAGGGTATTCAAAATCATTAAAACATTGGTTTTCAAAAAACTCCCTCAAACATTGACTCATTTTGAAAATGACACCAAATGTAGAAGAATTGTCGTGTAAAACTTTATGAAGGATGGAGTGTTGAATACACAATTTTGAAAGATTTTGAATTGTCATTGAGAAATTCTTGAAAAATTATGTTTAACATTTTGAAAAACATCATGTTAGAAGACTTATCTTCTAACGCTAAGGATAAGCGTACTGAAATGTACACTCTCCTTTGTCGTTCGGGTCCGAGTTGCAATCTGAGAGCGATTACAAGTCATAAAGAAAAATAGAAATGACATGTTTTGAGAGCATTTGAAACTCTTGCTCGAACTGCATTTACACGCCCGTGTTGATGTTAATCAACATTTCTAGCTACGTAAATGTTATCAATTCCAAGAGACATGTCGAGAAGATTCTTTTTGGAAATTTTTTGATTTTCTAATTTTGTATTTTGTTTTTGTAATTTTATATTTTTGTATTTTGTTTTTCTCAAAAATATTTACATGTTTTCCTCAACATTGACATTTGTTGTTGGAATAATCAGTTCTAATGTAGGGTGAATATTCGCTGTAGGTTGTGTGTCATGTTGTTGAAGATTATCAGAGAACGGAAGACTTTGACACACTTGGATTTCCTGCATTGAAGTATTCTTCGTACATAGGACTGAATAGTAATTCCAACTCTTATTGTGACGGAACTGTTGTATCTGCTGAAGGAGAACGTTTGGAACCAGCTTTGAACTTGACTGTTTATTGTTGTGGTCTTGAATTGCGAGTTCTGAACTGTTGTGATCAAAAGATTAGAATTCCTTAAAGCCCTGGTTTTTGAGATATCAATCTTTTTAGCAACCAAACTTTGAGTCCTTCTTTTTTAGGATTGAAAGATGTACCTGCACTTAAGTTAAGAGTACCTACACTGACATCAAGAGATTGTTCACATTCATATTGGTTAGTGATATCTTCATTTGAACCATTTGTGGGTTCACTGTCAACCTTGGTTGTGCTAGAGGTGAATATCTTTTCAGTTGGAACCCATCTAAGACCAACAATCTTGAAAATTTTACCCGTCGGTTTCCACCTAAGACAAGATCTATGAGTCATTGTTTTCTCATGCACAGCGGAAGTATTTTTGATTGAAAACCTATGTCCTTTTGGGATCTGTCTTTCTAGTTTCTTTGCAACACTTGTTTTCTCTACGGGTTTGTTTTTGTTTGTTGTCTTGTGGGATCGAACCTTAGCACGCGAGTTGACCTCATTCAGGAATTTCGTTACACAAGCATCATGATTTGCATTAAAGACACATTTCTGACATGTCGAGCAAACAAAATGTTTGGAGTCAAAAAAATTTCTAGAATTCCTAGAGTGTTCTGCTATGGGCATATTCTTTGTCGTTTTGCAACTACTCTTAGATGCAGTCTAATTCCTAGACGTTTGGTTATTGATCCTAGGTTTTTGTTTGCTACCATCAGTTATGCTTTTTGATCTAGCAGAAGGCATCACACTAGTTTTGGAATTCCTGCCTATTTCTTGTGTTTGTTTCTTAGCTTCTTCTAGGTAGTGATTATGAACAATCTCATTTAAGCTATAGCTAGATGAGCCAGGTGCAATCATGTGATGAGGTTTTACACAAGCAGATTCTTTCCCCTTAGGAAAATAATGTGTAGTGACTGATTTTGACAAATCGTTATTCACATCAACTTGGGAGACAAACCGTGGCTTTGAAATTCTAGGTGGTTCAGACTTAAACGCAGTCGGTTGTCTAACAACTTATTGGTTTCTGTGTGGTTGTAAAACTGGTTTCTCTAAGATTAATGTTCTTGCAAACTTTGTATTCACACTATTTTTTATTAATTTTCTTACCTCATTTTTTAATGTTGCAATTTCAAATCCTTTTTCTTGAAGTTGTGCTTTGAATTCATCATTTTTAGCAATCAAAGAAGTTATCTGTTCTATAGTCTTAGTTCTTGTTACTTTGATAGAATCATACAGATCTTTGTAATGCGTTTTCAAAGTCTCATTTTCCTTAAGTAATTTAGCCACTTTATGTTCCAATTCGATGTTTATTGTTTTAATTACATCTATGTCATGTTTAACCTTGGCTTCATTACTTTTTACTTTCGAAAATTGACTATGTTGCCCTTCTTTTAAAGCTCGATTTTGATATTTAAGTTCAAGATTAACACAATGTGCTTCCATTCTTAAAAAATCTTTTTCAAAATTAGGCAACGGTCTTTTTGAGACATATATTTTTAGATTCGAGAGATTGATTTGAGAGTTCAGTTGTTTGGTTATCAGTGAATTTAGTAGACAAAGGACATGTGTCATGACATTGTTCAGCATTATGGTCAACCTCTCATTCATTATTGAATTTAGGTTGCTCAGTATGTTGTTGTCCTGTAGCAAATAAATTATGATCAGCAATTAATTGTACCTCAGCCATTGGCTCTTCATCATATATGGGTCTGATATTTGCATCATCAACATGTGCATCATTCCCTGAATTGCTGCTTGTATCCTGCTTTCCAGATTCTGTCCCACTGCTTTATGTGTTAACCAAACTAGCATCCAATGCTTTACTCGTATCAACCGCTTCATCTATTGTCTGCATCTATCTTTTATTCACCCTGCTGTCATACTCTCTTTTATGTAGTTCTCTTTTATCAATTGACTTCTTTACAGATTCCATGTGTTAGATTAGTGTATCACGGAATTCTCGAATCTCGAGTTGAGTGTATTCTAGAAAGTACTTGCGTGTCATTATAACATATTCATCATCCAAATAAATCCGTGACTTGATGAACGTCTGAAACTGTGTCTCGAGTACTTTAAAAGCAGTCATTGATCCAATCACTTGAAATTCTTCTTTGTCAGATGGCTTTTCTAGTTGATCCACGTTTAGGAACATTGTGCTTGTGAAAGTCTCTATATCTTGACTAAAGAGTGTCGCAAATGCGCTTTTGAATCCACACTCGGTTCGAGTTACTTTTAAGTCATTGTTTGAAAGAAGCTTGAGGTGTGAATGAAGTAGTCAAAAAGATACCATGCAACTCCTTTTTGCTTTGTCTTGAATTTGTTGCATTTGTTGTTCTTCCGAATTCGAACACGAAGATAAAGTATCTTTCGTTTCCATTTGACCGTGATGTGAAGTGAAAATGATTTGTAGGATCTTAAGTAGGTAAAGTGATTGTTGTTGTTTGAGTTCATGGTATTTTACAATTCTATGACTTAAACCAAAAAAAGGATAATCTTTTAGGGGATTTTACTAAATCAAGAAGAAACCGTGAAAGAATGATTAATTGTTGTGATTTGTTATGAGTGAAATCGTAGTTGTTGTTGAAGAACTTGAACTTTTGTTAACGATTGATGAGCTAAAAAGATGAACGGTTACTACACTTTCAACTTAAAATGATTAATGGTTGATTAAAACACAAACAAGGACAAACGATGTAATTGAAATCCAAGTTAAATGCTTAACGGTTGGTAATTATAGTTGTAGGGACTAACGGTGCAATAACGGTTCACTTTGGAGGGCTAACGGTGAAAAAAAATCAACTATGAGGGTTAATACACAACCAAAGGATGAATGGCGAATTATCTTCAAATCCAGAGGCTGATTTTGCCAATTTCGAAATAAGTTTCAATGCATACACGTTTCCCTCCTATTTTGTTGTCTTCCTCGTTTGAACTTTAGTGTTAAAAATAAACGATTGCTTTTTCTTCTCGCGGACTCGAGTCTTAATTATTGATCAAAACAAAACATACTACGATGATCTACGAAGTATCGTGATCGTAATTACATTAGTTAGAATACCCGCGAGCAACCGAAACTCGAAACCAAAAAACCCGAAACAACTCGAAACATACACGTTATTGCTTATGTATAAATCGCTTAGTTGTTTTCATGTATAAATCGCCCTATATATAACGTATAAATCGCCACACTTCACACGTATAAATCGCCTTCGTTTCTTCTATGTATAAATCGCCGTATAAAACTCCCTTGTTCAAACGTATAAAGTGCCGTGTATAAATCTCCTTCACTGATGTGTATAAATCGTCAGATACTATGATGTATAAATCGTCGTCGTTTTTGTTGTCTTGTTCACAACCGTACTAGTTGTCTTTTTGCGGAAAAATCAAACCGTCCTTTTTGTTGTCTTGTTCACAACCCGTGGACCACAAACAAATTAAGCAAACTAAAAAGCTTGGTAATAAGCTCTTTACACTCGAAATAAGCCACAAACTGAAAAGCTAGGATAAGCTTCTTAATGTTTAGAAAGAAGATTACAAAGCTTTTTGAAGTAAGAATAAGAAAAACCCAAAAATGAGCAAAACTAAGCCTCGTCAAAATAAGCTTAACATAAGCTGTTTGAAAAGTAGTTTGGATTAAATAAGCTACGAGTAATATTCAACAATAAGCACACACTCAAAAAAATGGAAATATGCTAAAGACCAAAAAAACTTGTAACCAAGCCGTGACCATGATAAGCTTAAAATAAACTGTGTTATCGCAAAAAGAAAGAAGAAGAGACAAACGAAAAAAGACTAATAAAAGAAAAAAAGAGACAACAACTAGGGGACGTAATAGTTGAAAGATGCACTAATAATTTTGACTTCAGATCATGTAATATTGAAAATAAGCCTAAAGTTTATAACTTTTCTATACTAACAGGCCCAAATTATTTGTGATTGGCAAATCACGAACAAGCCCAAAACATTAGAAAAATAACAATTTGTTTTATTCATGTAAGAACCTAAACAAATCAAACAAAACAAAAAAACGAACCAAAAAAAAAATTCTATTAAGCCAAATCAATAAGCTCAAATAACCACAACTTAAATCACTAAACCCACCCGAGGCTCGTGATACCACTTGTTGTAACCCGGAATCACTTTTTTACTTCACCATTATGAACAAAGAAAATTAGATAGGAGAAAAAGGAAGAAAAGTAAAGAGAGGTTAGAGAGAGAAAGTAAGAAAGAAAGAGAGAATGGTTGATTACTTGCAAATGTGTGTGACAAATGAGAACCAACACCCTCTCCACACATGGAAAGGGGTATTTATACCTAGACTTTGGGCCGAATTTCATTAAGCCTTATGGGCCTAGTAGGTTTGTTTCTTGGGCTGGGCTCAGGATAACTTGGGTGTTGATAGAAATATTACGATATTTTATCCATACATTCCCTTTGTGTTTTGGTGATGACAAACATATAACTTATAACACATGACGTAAAGTGCTTAAGTTACTCGTGATCACAAATCATCAATGCATTCATATGACAACATCTCTCGACGTCTCAAGTTTGCTTCTACAAAGTTTGCACCCAACGTAAATCACTTAAGGTATGAATAAATAAATGCTTAAATTATTTTATGATCAAAGGAATTTTTATTCAACCTTACATTTTTTATAAAATGTTATAAATATTTTTATAACTTTTACAAAACATTTTCTACATTTAAAAGAAATGTTTTATTCAAAATAAATATTTTGAATTCAAATTTTCTACCTAAAAACGGCTAGAAATGTTCCAGAAAATACCTCCCTTGGAAAAGACAAAAAAGGGAGCGTCCAGGCCTGGCCAGACCCCTTAAATACATGGGTGGTCCCCTTAATTATAAGGGGCCCAACACCCTAATTAAGGGGACCGACCAGACAAAAAGGCTCCCCAGTTTGCCTATAAATACTGGACTATTCCTCACTATTTTTCTAACCTTTTGCACTCATTCTTTTCTGTCTAAAATCAGTTTATACATCACCTGCAATCCTTTGATCATTTAATCTTAAGCATTTGTTTTCAAGTGATTCAAACTTATTCCTCCAAGTGCAAGAGAAGAACTCTTGTTATCATCAAGATACGAAGTTATGTAGTTTAGTTAATGAATTTGTAACATGTCTTACATTCACAATGTATAGATCGAGTCCATGTATTCTAAACTTGTGTAATAGTTGGATCGCGATGATCATGGTGTGTATAGTTGTTAGATCATGGTGATCATAGTGAGTAGTGTTAGATCGGGGTGATCTTGTTAGTGTCTAGGAGAAGTGAAGTTGTGTAGTGAAGTGAAGTTGTGTAGAGAAGTGAAGTTGTGCGGTGAAGTGAAGTTGTGTCGTGAAGTGAAGTTGTGAAGTTAGTATTTTAGTCCTCAAAATACAAAAGTTGTGATAGATTGGTTCTAGCTAGGATTAGAACTTGACATTTGGCTTAGTGTCGGAAATCGGTGTAAGCTTAGTTGTGTATGGTTTTCTCCGCCTAAAGGGAGCTTGTTGACTAGTGAAGTAACTCTCGAGTTGGGTACTCGGGGAGTAGAGTAAGGCGAAGAAGTGCTTAGTGACTGAACCACTAAAATCATCGCGTCCGATTTGCACTTTCTTTTACTTTTCGCTTTACATCTCTATTTACCTTATCGTCTTACATCTATATTTGCATTAGATCTATATGTGTGTTGATTGTTGCTTACATCTCTATGATTGTGTTTATATTGCTATGACGTGTTCTAGTGAATATAGATTTATTATTCACACTTATCATATTGCATCTAACTTGATGGATAATTTGATTCTAAATATTTTAATATTTTAAATGGAAATGTATTCACCCTCCCCCCCTTTACGATTTTCACAATTGGTATCAGAGCCACGTCGCTCTATTTCTTAAAACAAATGGTTTTAAAAATGGAGCACGATCCATGTATCAAATTACCCATGAAGGGGGATTAAATATGAAAAGTGTTTTGTTGCTTAACTTGTATTAGTTTTGTTGTTAAATACACTTAGTATACAAGCTCGAAGTAAAAATGATGCTTAAAATAAGTGTTTTATATTCGGTATCAAACTCGGTAGGTTCTACATCTTTACGTTAAGTCACTAAATGATTTTGTACAAAAAAAATAAAAAAATTGGCGAATCTGTGTGTCATGTGCCGGCCCCCTTATCTCCAAAGGGCGCCCCTTAATTCCTGTCCGGCCCCCTTATCAATCAGGGGGCCACCTGTCTGATTCGGCAGATTTTCGGTAACTTTGAAAATTCATATAAAATCAACCGTAAGTCTGTAGAAGTCGTGTCACCCATCATTCTAAAGATAATTGAGTCTACTTTCTTTTAAAAATACTTCCAAGTATTTACTCCAAACTTAAGTAAATCAAAAATGCAAAATACTACATAGTGGTCAAAAATTTATGTGTCGTTTTGACGTAAAACGTGTATTTTACCTCTTACTTCGAGTCGGGCATTTCTAGTCGGTATGTATTTGAAAAATTATGTAATTAACATTTCAAAAATATTAAAATTGGTTAGTTTTTGAAATGGGGAGGAAACTAATTCGTTTTCAAACAAAACCGAGCTAAGTATACATTATTGTATCTAATACACAAAACGACGAAAAGTAATTTTATGTGTTATGCTATATGATTATGTGCACTTTTTTGTGTCTTAATGTTGTTAATTAAAATTATTAAATGATCGTTGCTATTTGCAATTGAGCTAATTGAATATCTAAGCACATGTGTCATGTAAACTATTCGTTTGTAGCTAGTTTTTCGGATTATGCCTAACTAAAACTTATGCTAGATTTCTTGTACTAAGTTGCAAAATTATATTTGTATTGCATATAGGCATAGATCACTTAATTTACAAATGTTACATAAACATCTTGTAAATCTTTTCGAGTATGGGAATATACTTAGGAATTAGAGTTCAATAACTTATCAAGTATATTATTAAATGTGTTAAAACTAGTCACCTAAATATTTCCAACAATTTAATCTATTTTCAACAACACGTTTAAATATTTTCAACAACTTGCTTTATTTGACCTTGAGTTGGTTAAACAAAAGAAAAGATCGTATTAATACATTAGTAACTAAGAAAATGAAAATGCTTGTGCTTGTGCTTGCATGGTTCTAACATCCACACATAATTATAATTTTTTTTAAACATATAGTATTTTACAGAAGATGTGTGTTGTATAAAAATGGTTAGAAAACTCATTTATATACTCATAAAATATCAAAAACTATGCATATTATACATAATAACAAATAGTTTTTCGTACAAGTAAAATGTACGACAATCTTGAAATTTATCATTATTCATCAACCTCATCTTACAACTAATCTTGAGATTAATGGAACACATTATTTAAATATTTATTTATTTTCTTTTAAATGAGTGTTCGTCGGGGTCAAGAAAGATTTCGAGAATATATCAATTCATTATTCAAATTATGATTGATATCTTTATTGAATACTATTGACAAGTTTTTCGACCTATTGATAGAATTGGATCTTAATTGTTTAGTTTCAGAACTATATCAATAGTAAATAAATATATATATATATATTAAATATATTATATAATAAATATATAAAAATATATATATATATATATATATAACAAAAGATATTATCTTGGATCTACATATTCAATCACACTTGATTGATATAAAAATGATTACATCCTTCTTTAGATGAAAATAATATGCATCGGATCATAACTCACACTTGTGTTGATGATGTCATATTGAGTCTACTTGTCTAATAGTTGTGTTCCAAATATTACACTAATATGCTTAATACATGCATAAAATACACAATGAATTAGGATTGACGACTTGGATGTTTCGTCCGAATTATTCAAGGAATTTACATTGCAATACAATTGGTAAATGTGTCATTTCCGGAAAACTAAACACGAGTAAACCAACAACATATGTAAACTTTGCTCATACAATATAAAAGCACAACTCAACGCTAAAATTCACTTTAAACTGAATTCTCAAATAAGAATGATATTATTGTTTATTCACCTAGGATAATATGATGTTTGAGAAACATTATGTTTAAAGAATTTATAGACTTATCGTACTAAACGATTGATACAGGGTAATATATATCCTATGCATTTTATTTTCTTCGAAGCATAAATGGTTGTGTTACAAGAAAATACACTACATATAATTTGAAAAATATAAGTTATTAGAATTGAAAAATAACCTATCACAATATGTGTCAATGCATAAACAAGTAAAAGTATATTTATTCAAATACTTATTTAATTATGGTATACAACATTGATAAGAATAATATTTTTAGAAAATCATATTTGTTTAAAAATAAAATATGTCTCTTTTCAATCATTTATCATTAAAGAATCATAAAATCAATTAAGACAAATAATTTTGATAAGATTCATTTCGAAAGACATGCAAAGGAGCATTCTTAAAACACTCTCAATATAACATATTTTTCATTGTCACAAATAAGCACATCTCTTGGCTTTTGAAAAACCAAACACGTTAAATATCACATGAAATATGACTAAATATAAGCCATCCATTAAATTAAGCAATATGAAATCGAAACCAAACAACCTATAGATCTTGAACAAAAGATTAAAACATCTTGCTTACGCTTCGCTAAGAATTCCATACATCTTGATTAGGATTATACGAACCGGAATTAAAGCATGTTAGTTGAGTCATGTTAGGTCCTCTATAAAAAGATAATACAAATTTTATCTTTGCTACACTTCATTAGGCAAATATAAGAATTCTATTTTGTCTAATATGAGAATGACTACTAGAGAATCTATTGCACTAGAAATTCAATTTGACCTAACGGTTGAATTGCTTCCACGAGTGAAGTTGGGTTCGGTGTATAACCAGTAAAAATGGTCAAGTTTAGTGTTTAGTATAATTATATATATATATATAACTAACTAGCAAATTCCAACAAGTCACCCTTGACCAAGGTAACTAGTCAAAATCTACAAAGAAAATCAATATATATCCGGAAGTATATGATATTCCCGGGTCGTTTATCCCCAACGAGGAATGCAATGGAAAGTCGAAAGACGGATTGAGAATTGATGCTTGAATGTAATAATGATTATGATTAGTTTTCTAAATCTATGGGAAAATCAATTCAATCTACACTAAAAACAATTAAGGCACACAAATTTAAACTAAAAACGCAATCGGGAATCCTAAAAACGCGTCTAAATTATCAACTAAGTCAAAATTAAACCCTAAAAATGCAAACTTAGTTTCTAAACCTCTAAAATGACAAAAGAAAATTTTCTAAAAAGGAATTATATTTTTTTGACTTTGTAATAATTTTTTATGAATTAAAAACCAATTTAATCTATTTAAAATCCTAAAAAATGACAAATTAATCCCTAAAAATTCTAAAAAATGATTTTCTACCTTAGAAAAGTCTAAAATATGATAAAAACTAAGAAAAATATTTTTCACTACTTTTTATAATTAAAAACTAATTTCTAAATTTAAATTAAAAGGCTAAAAATGAAAATTAAAATCTAAAAATGATAAAAATGTTTTTAAAATTTGTAAAACTCAAAATATTAATTCTAAAACTAAAAACTATTTTTTTGTATTTTTCTAAACTAATTTTCTATTTTTAAATGACTTTCTAAAATTTTAATCTACGAAAATTCTTAAAAAATAGCAAATGAGTTTAAAAAAATCTAAAAAATTACCCAAAAGTCCTAAATACTATGAAGATGGCAGAAAAAATAAAATGAAATAAACAGCTTATCAAATAAGCTGAGAATAAGCCAATACAAGCTACGACTTGTATAAGAAAAATAGGAATGAAAACGTGGTTAAATGAATTGATTGTGCAAACTCTAACAGAAAAATCCCAAGGGTGCTAGTGGTAGAGGGTGTTGGTGTTAAAACGTTTGGTTGAGGTAGGTTGGGGTCCCAGGTTCGAGCCTTGGCTCACCTAGGGCTTCCCTCCTTCCCAAACGTTTTTGTTTTCCATTTTTTTACAACTTTTTGTTAAGCTAAAAATAAGCTACTTTTGTAAAGACACCTTTTGAGAAATAAAAAATAAGCACAAAAATAAGCTAAGTTAACTGACAGAATGTTTTTTTTACACTAAGTCTAAAATGGCTTAATTTTTTAGCATTTTAAAAACTTAATAAGCATTCAAATACCTAAATAAGCAAGGACAGTTACCTAATAAGCACAAACAAGCAAAAATAAGCAAAGAATATAAGCTACAATAAGCTAAAATAGACAGATTTACTAAAAACATTTTAACTTAAATTTTTTAGACTAGAATGCAAATAAGCTCAAGTAAGCTCTACCCTAAAGTAAATAAGCTAAAATGGACTTAAACTAACCTAATAAGCAACACTAAACCTAAAATAAGCAAAAACAATAAGCAAATAAGCCTAAATAAGCAAATGAGCTTATTGGCCAATCCTATTAACCAAACAGCCTAAGGGGACTTTTCTAGCTTAAAAATAAGCTAGCAAACAGAACCTTATGGCTTAGTGGCTTATACCACTAAAAAGCTTGGCCAAAAAGCTACTTAAATAACAATCAGAAAAGAGTTTGAAACACACATAAGCCTTTAAAAAGTGATAAGTGCTTAATTACACATATCTTTTACCTCTAAAAACGAGCTTAAATGACCAAAACAGACAAAAACTGCCAAATATATGTTTGTTTTGCATTTGTATTGTGCAGGAAGTGGATATCATCAAAAAGACAGAAAACCAAGCCAAAATGACAAAACTGAGCATGGAATGGAAAAGACTGTGCAAAATCAAGGCCAAAGTCCAAAAATGCCAAAGTCAGAGTCAATACTGAAGAATACTATTGAATGCAATCTTAACCCATCTGATGGGCCGGGAAAGCCCAATAGTATATTTATGAAGACTGTGAAGACCAAATGGGCCCTCAATCATTTACAACAGCCCATTTGTGTGCATTTGACAAAGACTGTGAAGACTTTGAAGGCCCAATCCTAGCCCAGTTACAGCCAATCTCAGCCATTGTACACACAAAATCCACTTCATAACCTTATTGGGCTTGAAAAAGCCCAATAACCAAACCTGTACCTTATTGGGCCTTAAAAAGCCCAATAACATAAGCCTAAACCTTATTGGGCCCAAACCCAAACCCAGTGGGCCCAATACAAGCCCAAGCCCAACAAAAGCCCATTAATCCTTTTTATAAACTTTAGGGACTAAAGTTGTCATTTTTAAAAGTGTTTTATAAAAGAAAAATGAAAAATATAAAGAAAAGGGGCCAAAAATGCCAAGTTTTAAAAGTGTTTTATAAAGAGAAAAATAGAGAAATAAAACACAAGGGCTGAAAATGCAATTTTCCCAAACCTCCTTTAATCTTTTAGTTAATAAACAGCAGGGACCAAAACTGCCCTTTGTGAAACCTTCTTTTACCTCTTTTGTTATAAACCACAAGGACCAATTGTGTTATTTTCTAAACTCTTTTTATAACTAAAAGCCCGGCCAAATGAAATGAAAAGAGTAAGAAAGAAGAGGGACTAAACTTGCCTCTTCCCCAACCTTTACTTTTAAACCCTGCGAACCACCCCTGCCAAACCACCACTCCCGCCAAAACCATACCACCCCATTCCCCCTGTTTTCACTGCAAAACCACTCTCCAGTACACCTCTACAGCTATCCCACACCCTTTCCCACTTACCCTGTCCCCTTATAACCCTTTCCAGTTCAAAACACTCAACCCCGTAAAACCCCATCAATGGTTGAGATGAAGTCAAGCACAAGAGAAGGGCTAGGATTGCAAAGGGAGTGTTGTACTCACATAAGAAGCACACTTGAGCTTTTCTACTCTACAAACAAGCACACAAGCCAGCACAAGGTCAAAGTCAACAAAAGTCAACAAGGACCAAGACTCAGCCTTAGCTCATTTCTTTTTGTATAAATAGGGCCATTGAGCCAGTGATACAGTGTGTAATTTTTCTTTAATATTTCTTTTTAATTGTAAAAGTATTTCCTTGTATTGTTTTCCTGAATTAATGCAAACACCATTTTTATGTTTTTTTTAGCTTAATTTTAAATACCAAGTCTTTCCTTTATTTATTCAAGTATAACTCAGTTGTTTTAAAAGTTTTATGTGTAATTCCTGCAAGTTTTTATAAAAGTTAAGAATTTTCTTGTGTTATTCCAATTGTCAAAATTTAAAACCTCATTTAAGTAGCTTAATTCTGTTTAAATTGATTAAACATATGTTAAAAGTTAGTGAAATCCACTTATTATCCATTATCTCTGCCTTATTTTAATTAAATCAGTAAAAAAAAAACGTTTTTTATATTTAAGGGGGTGTTTGGTTTAATGCTAAAATGGGTCAATATGGTGCAACCATGGGTCAAAGACACTCAGCCACTTTTGGCTGATTTGGCTAGGACGTCGTTAGTGAGAATTATAGACTAGTTTACTCAAAAATTTTTGTTAAAATAAGTTTTACGTTGTACTTTGGTTTTCTAGTCAAAAATTGAATTTGGATAAGCAAACTTGAGCTTAAAGGCTTAAGCTGCATAAGCAGCTTAAGCACACTTTTGTTGTGCTCTTTGTTGTGTTTCTAGCCAAATAAAACCCACCTTGTTCTGTCCCTTTAGTTTGACCAAGTTTAAGTCAAAATTTGGCTTTGCAAAATTCTTTTAGAACCCTCAAGTTTAAGACACAATATCAGCAGCCTAAATTGTTTCCTAAGCTCTTAAACTTTGAGCTTAAGCTCATTTCCATCCCTTTTAAATCTGTTTTCATTTGGTTTTAAGTAAAAAGCTCATATGAGCTTATTTGCATAAGCCCAAAAAACCCCCTAGCTCACTGTTGCATGCTCCCCTGGTGCTGAGCACCAAATCTAGCCCCACATTTCTAGCTTATTTAACCTTAAGCTATAGGATCTTTTGGCTTTTTAACATAGCTTATAGGTAGGCCTTCTAGGTTTAGCAGCTTATTTGCCTTAGTTAGTTCATTTAGATAGCTTATTTAGTGCTTAAAGTCCTCATTTTTCTGTTTTCTTTTAAAACTGTCAAACTAGCTTAAATCATTTCTAGCTTATTTTAGGGCTTATTCTAGATAACTTAGCTTATTTTAGGACTCCCCTAGCCTATTAACTGTCCCCCATAGATTTTAGCTTATTTGGTTAGCTTAAGCCCCAAAAAGAAAGAAAAATAAGCTAAAAAGCTTATTTAGCTTTTGCAGCCCCAAAAGCTCACATTTTTGGCTTATTCTTTGAGATTCAGCTTATGTGCCTTTTATGAAAAATGCTCCCCTTAAGCCCCTGAATAAGTTTGCTTCTTTGGCTTTTTGCTAATAAGCAACTTGGACCCACCTTGCAGTCGGGGTCCAACTCAGGGACCATTTGTGTAATTTACTTTATTATAGTTGGCTTTGTTAGTCCCTAGTGTTAACTGCCTTGTTACCCCGTTTGTCCTTGTGTCCTTTCACTGTTAGTCCTTTAGTTTTAACAACAGTTAGCTTTAGTTAGTTTATTTAATTTAATTAATTAATTTAGGTTAAAATTTAATTAGTTTAATTACTTTTTATAAAATCAGTAAAATTTGGGCATTTTTATATTTTTAGAATTGTTAACTTTTTCTTTATTTTTCTTCTTTTATAGTTAACATTGTTAGTCCCCTTTGTTAGTTAGCCTGTTACTTCGTTAGTCCTTGTCCCTTTTCACTGTTAGTCCCTTAGGTTAACCACAGTTAGTTTTATTTAATTTAAATAATTAAATTAGGTTTAATTTTAATTAGTTTAATTACTTTAATTTTAAACAGTAAAATTTGGGCATTTTTATATTTTTAGAATTGTTAACTTTTTCTTTATTTAATTTTATTTTTTCAGAATTTTTATAACTTTTATTTTTTGTCTTTTTCTATTTTCTTAGTTTTAATTAGTTTTTAATCTTTATAAATTCATAAAAAATCAGAAAATTAATAAAAAAATATTTTTCTTTTTTATAAAATTTTCTTTTGTCATTTAGTGTCTAGGAAAAATATAAAATTTAGTATAGGCTTAATTTTTCTTAAATTTCAGTCTTAGACCCGTTTTACCGGGTGCGTTTTACCGTTTCTTTTCGTTTTACATTCAAACGACCTCCGTTTTAGTTCTAGTTTTCTTTATTTTTCAAATTTAAATTAAGTTTAATTAATTTTAAGTTATAATTATATCAGTGTTTCCATCATTCAATTTCTCATCAAACCAGGATAAATTTCAATTGCAGCCTCGTTGGGACATACGACCCGGGAATATCTCTTCCGGAATCTTTTTATCATTGATTTGATTCTTATATATTTAACCTCTTTGTGTAGCTTTTGACCTTTTCCCTTGGTTTAAGGCATTCCGGTTTAGAATTTATGCATTTGAGTCTATTTTTATATATATACTATCAGCGAATCAATACACAAGGGAAGCCGTGATCCTACACACTATCATCAGGAAATGATTGCACCCTTATGTATCTTACAACCAGTAACCAGTACCTTACATTTGCCGTAATGCATGTGTGGCCCGTTATCAGGCAAAGCCTACCGAAAAGCACTTACATGCTGTAAAAAAATATTTAAATACCTAAGAGGATCCGTTAATAAGGGACTCTGGTATCCAAAGGATTCTTCTATTGCTCTAATAGCTTATGCAGATGCTGATCATGCGGGTTGCAAAGATACTAGAACGAAGAAAACATTTCTAGGAGGAAAAAAAAATATGGGGTATGCAATTATTTTGGGATGATAGGCCCACCTGTTTTAGTTGTCATCAATAAAGGCAGAAAAAGCGTTGCGATATCCAGTACGAAAGCTGAGATATAATGCTTTGTCGTCTGTTGTTGTGCTCAAGTCCTTTGGAATGAGAACACAGCTTAGCCGACTAAAGGCCTTGGATTCATAAAATTCCAATGTAACTAGTGATAACAAAACGCTAGGCCTATGCTACAACAATGTTCAACATTCATCTCGATCAAAACATTTTGACCTATATTCCACTTTCATAAAAAGCAGTTGAGAATGGAGTAGTAGAACTTACTTTGGTCAATACAGAGTATCAGCTGGCGTGGACCATCTTTCACTAAAGCCCTTGGCAGAGAAAGAATTTGAATTTCTTATTCAACAACTAGGAATGCGGAGTTTTTACGCCTATCTGAAACAATCTGGCAGATGAAGTTGATGAAAAGTTTGTGGTACCTATTCAAAAACCTGTAATATAAAATGTATAAACATTACACACCATAGAAAAACTAAAAAGATTTTTATTTTTTTTAGAAAACCGTTTATAAAAACCCAATACAAAAATATAAAATCCTTAAAACCAAAAATAATAATTTATAAAATGAGAAAAAAATACAAAAAGAGATAATAATGGCATGTCTTCTGAAAATCAATAACATTTACGGTCTTAGAAGTGTCATTTAATAATGATACGAGGCTGTAAATGAAAGTTTCGAGCGGAAGTTTTCACAAATGTTTTCAAAACAATACCAAAAGATGGGCTTGCTAGTTATTTCAGATAGCAAACGTAATGGTCATCATCTTAAAGGTAAGTATTTCAAAAAGAAAACTTGACCTCATAACGGGAATTTATTCTCGGGCATAGTCTACTATATGACCATGTAAAGGCTTGTGTTTACTTTGTAACACAACTCGTGCTTCCTATATATCCATGAGTGTACGTATCAGTGCACTTATGTGTTAAAATAAGAGAAATCTTATTTCATGGTGTTTGATTTTCAAAAATAAAACATTTTTTCATCAGAAAATGTTTTTCAAAGACATTTGCTTTCCTCAAACAACGAACTACAACTCTTTAAATAGAAAATGGGTCACTATTTGAGGGGGAGAAAATGTCAAATATCTTTTTCATAATAAAAATGCGATTAAAAGGAAAAAGATTGTTAAACAATAAAGAAATATCATTCTTAAGGAAATTTAATTAAGTTTAGCTTATGTGTGCCTTATATGTTATGTGTTTATGCCTTTAGGGAGTAATTGTGCAAATATAAAGTTTATTAAGTAAGTTAGTTTAAAAACATTTGGACTATTAGTTGCCAATTGTATAAAATTACATTTGCCTGATTAAATCTTATAGAGAAAAATGAAAAGGGTTATTTCTGAGGAGGTGAAAGTGACAAAAACCGATATAAAGCTTTATATTCATCCTTCCCTACCCCCTTCACAACACACACACAATTTTTCTTTTCCCTCCCATCCTCAAACGCACGATCGCCCTCTCCATACCATCATTTCCAGTCATTAACAAGCTTAAGGTGTAACATCCGAGAATTTTCGAATTTAGATTGACGATGTCAATCTTTGACTTTTTGGGTCTGACTTGACTTAAAAAACGATCATCAAATCACGTTTTTCACGAACTACGTACATCTAAAGCAATTTGATGTGGAATGACATTCCTGACAACTTTTTTAGTTTTACCGAACCTGAAACGGATGCAAAAAGGACTAAAACAGCACCGCAAACATTATTCGAACAATATACAACGCGGACCCACAAAAACAATTAAAAATAATTAAATTTATTTTTAGTTATCAGTATTTATTTAATAAAAATATTAAATAAAATTATTCATCACTTTTAATTAAAAGCGTTTTTGAAAACGCGACTATTCGAGTTAAATCATTTTTATTTTCAGACGGAGCGAAACCACCGTTCACAAAAAGAATAAACAGATATTTTATTTTAATGTTATAAATATTTCATGAAATATTATCAAATAAATACTCATTTTTATCATAAAAATGATTATAAAAAACAATGTCGCAAGTTTCGAGAATTTGATTCGTCGTTAAGTTCGCTCAAATGAGTCCCAACCGGTTATTTAAAAAAAGTAATAATAAAAATGTTACACTTTTTAAACCCCTCAACTTATTCAGACTTTGCCACATTTAGAAATATATATATATATATACACATATAACAAATTTTTCATATTCCGATCTTTTACCTCACACACACAAACTTATAACACTCTCTCCTCCCACCTTCTTCTCCGGCGAGCTCCCCGCCGCCGGCCACCACCCACCACCGCCGGAAAACTTTTCCGGCGGGATTTTTCCGGCAAGACCAAAAAGGCTCCTCGTGGGCCGATCTATCCGATCCCCACTACCACTCTCCTCACCGCTTCCCTCACCGAATGTGATTACCTAAATAATTTTGTGATACGTGTTTAACATATCATTGATCTTCATAATATATACTGCACGAAGACTTATATGTCTGTATTATGATGTATCTTTAGCTTTATTTAGGATGTGATACAATCTTTTAGTTTCTTGCTACAATGTTCTGATTAGTATAACATCTATGAATTTTTGAATACTGAAAGCTTTTGACCCATTACAGTTACGCGCATGTCCACCTATTTGTCACATCTAAATTGTATTAATATTATTATTTAGGCTTATGTAACATTTTTTGTTGTTTTTGCAGTCCATTATTAGTACATTAGAATCCATGTTTTGTTGATACGTTAAAGTATACGAGGATGATGAAGTAGAAGGGTCTCTCAATAAAGAGCCATCTACACACTACAGGTGTCTGCATTATTCTTACTATCTTCAGTTTAACACAATGTAAATCACATTCTCATAATGAACATATTGTCTCTGAATGATCAGTGTTTGGCTGTTAAAGTTGACATAATACACCATGATCAAGACCCCAACACCGCACATTCTAAGCATTATGCAATAGAGCAACGTAGAAGAAGCAAAAACAATGACATGTATGTTTATATATGTGTCAAGTTTTACCTCTTTACATGTATGTTTATATATTATAGATCTGAATCACATATCTGAAGTTAGGTTTCTGGAAATAATGTTTTTAGGTTCACTGGGCTGGATATAGTCCAAGTTATGATACATGGGAACCAATTCAGCGGTTAAGGTAATCTTTTAAGTATTTGTATTGTAAATGTACATTCAATATGCTAAATTGGTGGTAATTTATTTTCATTTGCTTAAAAATGACATGATAAGATTTGTGAGTTTGTCCATAAGATCCGTGAGTTTGTCCATAAGGGAGTCTAGGCACAAATCTTACCTCACCCGGTACGATTATTACACAGAATTTTTTAATTATTGTGGACGCAAATTATATTTTACTAGCTGAAGATAATAAATTATAGTTTCTCATAGCAAACGAGCATTCATTTCTATTCATTGTTAAAGCATTCAATAAATATTTCTTTTTTTATTATTGATTCACCTTTACTTAATTTTCTGTAAACGAAATTTACAAAACAAGCCCACCCATTAGAGGCCGGTTTCTCTAATGGCAACTATATGTCGTTGTCTGGATGATCAAGAGCAGGAAGGGTTTAAAGATTCAGTGTTAGGATAGAGATAGTAAATACACAAATTCAACGACAAACGTTGTGTAAAAGAAACTTTATTTCACATTTGAACTAAAAGCATGCACTTTGTAATGACAGATACTTTATTAAGTTTTTTTAATTCCTAATATCATATTTACAAGTTATTTGTTTTTTGTTCTTTATTCACTCTATAAAAATTTTATGATTTTGCGAAAGTGATTAACCGTACATAATATATTCCTGAGTAAATTGCAATAAAACGCCTAAAGTTTGGCCAAATTGATGTTTCGTCCCAACGTTATCAAAAGATGCAAAGATCGTCCAATGAAAAACCTTGGTGCAAAGCGTCCTCATAGGAATTTTTTTTGAGAAACCTTTGGTGCAAGTATCGTCCCCCCAGGGACGATACTTGCATCAAAGGTTTCTCCACAAGGACGATCCTTGCACTTTCGTAACGTTTGGGACGAAACATGCAATTTGACCAAACTTTAGGGACGATTTATGCAATTTACTCTATATTCCTTGGATACTCACAAGGCAATCCCGCCCATCGGGCGGGCTTTGCAACTAGTATATATATATATATATATATATATATATATATATAGTGAGATTTTCAATGCAGAACCACTTTTTTGTACATAACTTACAGAACCATTTTACAACCATTAGATCACTTGATTAATGGATGAGATAACTTGTGCCTTTAGTTTAATTATTGTAATTAAAAGGGGTGTTGGGTAAAAAAAATTAAACTAGTCAAGGGTATTAAGGGAATTTCAAAATTATTAATAACTTAAAACTGTCCCACAATTTTTTAATAACTTCTCTCAATTAAATAGGATTAGGTCAAAGTAAGAAACCACTTTATCCTCATATTTTGTTTCTGCCGCTCATATTACTCCTAGATCTTCAATTGATTCGTGTGCTTCATTTTACTTATATGATTGAGTATATAAATTAAGGCTTAACTTATTTTTGTATTTGATTTGATTCATTGGGCTCACAGACTCAACCTTTTTGCTATTAGGTAAGTTCTTATGTTTGGTTTTGACTTCAGTTGGTTACTTACTTTAATAATTGTTTTCGACATCACTTTCAATAATAAATCGGGTTAGATTATGGAGTATTATTAATTCGTCTTTTTTGCTATAAATCATAAAATTTGTAGAACAATTTTTATTTTTTTTGGAATTCGGTTTCGATCTAAAAGAACATGGTTTTTAATATGATAAGATTTTCGATCTGAAAAACAAAATATGGTTTTCGTTATGACATCTTTTTATTATTCAAGTTTTTAGTCTTCATAATCTTTTTAATATACGACTTTATATAGTGGTTTCAAAATTTCATATCAGTTGTGTAGCGTCCATCGATATGATTTGTTCTTGGATAATCATGTACTGTTGGTTTTCTTATTTATAAGAAAAAATGGTGATAATGGGGATTTATGTGGAATTAGTCTTTTACTGCATCTTTGTTGTTGATGTTCAAACGGCACAACACATGTTAATTCTTTATTATTTATGTTGTAGATTTAATAATTTATTATGTTAGTATTTAACATTTTGAATTGTCTTTTTTTTCAGACCTTAACTTTTATAAAATGAATATCACTTTTGATATTACCCGCTAGCAAATTTGTTAATCGAAAGAATAACTAGTAACAGGCCCATGTTTGACGACAAAAGAAACTGTAATTATCATATATGTTTTTGTTTTTTAAATGTTGTGTTTATTGATTTTTATTGCTAATATGATTAATATTTTTTTGTTGTTTCTAGACAGATTTTGTGTTTTTGGTGCCTTAATTATGAAGTTTATGTGGTCATTGCAAATATACATGTTTGTGAAAGGTGTGCACAAATGTTTTTAATGAATTTGACGAGAACGTGCACACATGTTCTTAGAAGGCTACTCATATGTTTTAATAAATTTGATGAGAAAGTAAAGCGTGCAGCTATGTTCGTGGAAGAGTGCACATATGTTCTTTGGAAGAGTGCACACATATTTTTGAATGACATGAACATATATATTTAACAAGATTCATTTGTAATTGAATTGTATTTCATTTTATATCAAATTTTTTTGTATACCATCCATATTTTAGTTTGTTACAAATTTAGAGGTTACATGTATATGGTTATGTTTTTAGTTATAAATTTCAAAGATTAAAGAATGTACATCAGAAACATATATGCAATTATCATTTTTAAGTAAAACAAGTGATGTTTAAATAATTGCCCGCAAAATACATATGTAAAATTGCAATATTTAAAAAAAACAGACATTCACCTATTTTTTGTGAAAACATATATGCAAAAAAACAAATATAAAATTAACAAAAAAATAATTTAAAAAGTCAAAATGTGTTTTGACTATTATACCCTTTTGAATTAAATAAAAAAAAGTAATGATACTAAATTCTAATTGGTTTAAAGTAGTTCTGTACAAAAAAAGTGGTTCTGCAATGATATATATATATAATCATATATATGTATATTGTATGTATATTATATGTATAGTATATGTTTATATTATAATGTATATGTATATGTATGTAAAGTATATGTAATAAAATGATGTAATGTATATTAGTTATATAAAATATATATATATATATATAGATATAATATATATATAATATATATATATATATATATATTAAATATTACATATCAAATATCATAATAATATATATTAGATATATAGATGTATATTTCTACCTATATATGAGGCAAGTCATGAATATTCATGATGACAAGGAGAAGACGGGGATGGGTGTACGGTGACATGGCAAATTAATGGTGACTTGATATGCACCTCAAAGCATAATGGGAAACAATTGGTGACTAAGGCGCTTATAGTTAAAAAACAAGGTAATTAATAACATTTGGTACTTCTTAAACCCTTGCTACAATCATGCCATTATCTATGACTTTTCAAAAAACATACCTAAATTATCATCAAACAATTCACACAAACAGAAAAAACAAATCACTATGTTATAATTGATTTTCAAAATAACATATAGAAAATCACGATTTGTTTGAAACACACAATGCCTCCGCCTTCATCACATACCGTAACTCACACCTAGAAGCTGACAATGCACCTCAATGACACAAATCGTACGCTAGATAATTACATTTCATTTACCCAATACAGATTTTCAATCCCCCCCCACCAGATTAGTCAATAAAAATTTTTTTGATTTTGTGTAAATTTTAAAGAAGATGATATTATTAATTCAGTCAGTTTTATTACATCATGGATATATTTTATTCTGATTTCAATTTCATATCGTGTTTTTTGATATTTCAATTTTGATAATGAGTTACTAAGGATCAAATATGTGATGTCGGAAATTAGGTGTTTTAATCAGAGATTGTAATTAAACAATGCGGTCTAAGTATCTGGTATAGTTTTAATACTATTTGTAATTTTATTTGATAATATTTTATATTTGTTATTCTATGCACACAAATAAAGAAACACACTTTGCGGAACCATGTGTTAGGTTTGTTTTAGATTTAGCTTATTTTATCAGCAATTGGGCTTAAAAATTTATTAAAGCTTACAAGGTCCGTCATTTTTATAAAGTATTATAAGAATAATCAAGTTTAGGTTGTGAACTTGAATAAGCATTAAGTTTAGCTTTGTAAGCCCATTAGGCGATAGAAGTATGCTTGCCTATTTAACAGTGATGTTTCCATTACAGGTCGTATGTTTGCTGGTACATGCCACACTGCTAAGATGGTTAGGACTATTATCGTTAGAAAGGACTATCTTTTTCATGTCAAGAAATACTAGAGGTAAATGATATGGCAAGACTGTTACTATACGAAGCAAGACAACTTTACTATGGCATCTAATTATGTCTACATTGACTTGCTTTGTACAGATATGAGAAGAGACACTCCAACATCCTTGAAATCTTACCATGTTTTTGTGTGAAAGAGGGTGTCCATGTCACAGTCTTCCAGTGCAGTTTTTTTTTGGTTTTTATTGCTCATTTTATTTACTGACTTATGGTTCTGCTCATCTACAACATATGTTTAAGTATTGATAAACACGATATGGAAGTAGTTATGTCTATAACATAAGGTCTTAAGCCATTTTGTGCTATCTATTTCCCATTTCTACAATTAGTTTATGATCAAGTTAGTACTTGCTCTCTAGCTTTATTGAAATCTATTGACCGATACTTGACAACTGACAAGTAGATTTTTCATACATACAGTTTGTGCATGATCTTATCACAAAGCTACCTATCATTCGTTATGATAGAGCGGTTTTTGATGGAGCAGAGGGACCTACAAATGTGAGAATTTGACATCACTTACTGGCATACTTGCCAAACATGTTTTATGGCTCCTCTTCAAATGAAGTCGAAACTAGATAAACACGGTAAGCTACGACCGCGTCGATATGACGACAAACCGAGCCAGGTGAAATACTTAAGATTGATGACGACATGCATGGATTATTAAAGTTACTTAACATGGTGCATTGTCGATAAGCAAATCAAGATTACTCGTCATGTCATCAGGTTGTATAATAGATCTAAATCGTATCGGATAAAATCAGTTTTTATAATGTGGCTCTATTTCTCTTCCTGAAACATGTTTGGCTCATAATTAGCTTCTTTAAAATCTTGGTGCTTTTGGGGTGTAGTCTGGCATCTTTTATGACTTTTATCTTTTAAAGAAAAAAGAATATAAGAGTTTTATCTAAATGGTTGCTAAAAAGTGACACAAGAAGTGAGTCATTCACTTTTAAATGAACTGATATTCACTGTACAAAACCTCCAACAAGCCTGTAAAATTTAGAAAACATGCTTATAAATTAAAATGGGCATATAGGCTGACAATGTGAGTAGGCAATCGTGTTTTTGGATTACTTTTCTTTCTGTCGAGCTGTGAGAAATAGAATGAGGAATCATTCCTTCAATTCTATTACCTAAACTTGACATGCAGATGAGACTTGAGAGTACAACTAAAGAGGGGTTTATGCGATTACTTATTCTTTCTGATTTTTTGCAAAACAGTTTACTTATTCTTTCTAATTTGCTGCACACACCAGCTTGCAAGTTACAAGTTTATATGCTACCTGGAATCGGAAAATTATGTTTTGTTGATGCTTACTTGAAATCATTAATGGATGAATTCTACACTTTTAAATATTTGAACTAAAAAAGAGTAATGCTTTCAGTTTTTTATATGATGAAATGAGCAAAGTATAACAATAAATACCGAAGTACATCGTAGCGAGATTAATACGTAAAGTACAAATAAGTTATACTAATAGTTATAAATAAAGCATTAATGCGTGTATCATGTATGTTTTTGTAGGTTATGCGACTCAGGACCCAAGCAACACATGTTTGCCAATGATTGTCCTTCAACCATTTTCTAAACCCGCAGCTTATTAGAAAGACTCTCTAGGTGGAAAGCCTATATTACAATCCAAGTGAACACCATGATCAAGGTGAGTCGATAGCCATTAGGTAAAGCAAATTAGTTTTACTTCATTTTACCTTATGCGGAAAGAGGTGAAAATATGACATTGAATGTTTGAAGTTTGTGAGATACAAGGGCGCCTGTTGCCTACTAAATTAGAGGTCGTAGCGGGCAAGGGAGATACTTATGCTGATATGGACAAACTGTGTGTATCATTTTCACCGATATTGATTTAGACTCATAAGCTCTTGGTAAGCCACATGTAGCCAAGTCTAAAATTAATAGTGGAAAAATGCGTAAGTTGGTGGTCAAAACGGGTAAATTTCTGCATGCCATGTACTATGGTGCTTACATAATGAGAGAATCTGAGATTTAATCAAGTGAGACATACAAAAGTCATGACCAGAGCTCTAGAGATGATTCCTTTAGCACCTTCTTAAGTGAAACCAGCTCATCTCTGGAATGCATTCCCAAATCTGTTTTTGTATGATCTAGAAGCGAGTCTCATTGATGAGTTAGTGAATGGAAGGTATAGACAGCCTACATCCATCTCAACCGCCACGTCTTTGAAAGAGGATTTTGATTTAACATTAGCCCGCTAAAACAGAAAAAAAAAAAAAAAAAAAAAGAACATATATACATGTAAAATTAAGTGTGCACTGAATTTTGAGTATTAGCGGTTGAATGTTATTAAGCCAATCATATATTTTGAGTACACAAATAAAGATTGCGTCATCTTTTCATATGTGACGTGTGAAAAGAAATCGTCGGAATGTGGTCTTGGCAGAGTGAAAAATAAGCCATAAACAAATCCTACTGATACAAGAATTTATTTTTAATTTGTGTTGTGGCGGCATTGGTTCAGGATAAGGATCCTTTCTTTTAGAATGCTTGTCTGTGGATTACGAGAAAAAACGCAAACTTGGCTTCAATATCTTTTGGTCTCCACAGGTTAGTTAAAAATCATAAAGAAATTAAAAATGATACATTTCTAAATAAATTTCATTCCGTAAGTCATTTGCATGATCAGGTGTCAACTTCAATTGTAGAGCCATTCAGGAGTGTGCTATCAAATCATTCTTTATTAAAACATATTACTGCTTAGCAGAAAGTGTAAGCCATTTAAGAAAGGTATTTTTCTACAACATAAAGTTATTTATTATACTGAATTTCAACATTTGTCACTGATTAACTGTTGGTGAAGCAAAGGCTAACATTCGAAATTTAGAAAATGAAATTCACGCTGTAAGTTGTCTAAACTGGTGACTCAAATAATAGTATTGTGTGTTTTGTAACCTTAAACTTATTGTTTTAATAGTTAATAAGGCACATTGTTGCAGGTTGGTTTGTTTCTACAAAGGCGGGTATTCTCACATAGCCGACTATATGTGGTTGTGTCAAGAGTCAAGAGCAAGAAAGGGTTGGAATAAATTCATTATTTTCATTAGCAACTACGGTTATACCACCTTTCTTGGGTACACAATAAATGGGGCTTACCCACAGACTATCAGAGATCGGGTAAATCATTTCGACATCAAGGAGTTTGATAACTTCCTTTTTGATTACCTCATGAATTTTTGGGTTAACCCGTCTTTGACTTTGTACCGCGGGTTTATAATCTTCATCCATCAAGATTTTGTGAGTGCAAAACCGAGGGTCAATACCCTTGATGTCGGTGATTTTCCAAGCAATGGCCCGTTTATGTGATTTAAGCACCTTTAAAAGGGCTTCGTTTTCATCATCTTTTAAACTTGTTGCAATAATCACGGGTAACTTATCGGTTCCCTCTAAGTAAGCATATTCCAAATATGTTAGCCTTAATTTTATATAAGTCGAAAAAGAATGTTATCGGTCTTATTAGTCGTAATTAGTCTTGTTAAGTAATAGGCTAGTCGGGTTCAACGGGCTTGGATTGTAATCTAATATTGTCCGTGTTTCGGGCTCAAAGCCCAAGTTTAGCCAAGCCCGGCCCAAGTAGAAAAGCCCACATGCCACTTATGGCTCAAGGGTATAAATAGTACCCTCTCCACACATGGAGAGGGTGTTGGTTACCATTTGCATAGTTTGTATGTATGTGTAATCTTCCATCTCTAGTTTTCTCTTTAATAAATCTTCCAACTTTTCTTTCTATCTATTCTACTATTTTGCTTATTGGTATAGCTTATTGTTGTAAAATGGATTAAAGCTTTTGGGATAACACTTGGTATCAGAGCCACGGGTGGGTTTAGTTTTTTTTTTGATTTCGTTGTGGGAATTTCGGTGTGGTTTCGTCGTGGTTTCGTGCTTGTAGTTCATTGGCTTCAAAAGCGTCTATTTGTGGTTCTTTTGGTTGCTGTGTAACTCGCAAGGACGGAAAGAAGCAAAGAATCGAGCAACGTACGTGTTTGGACCGAACGAGTTCTTGGTGTCTCAACCGAACGAGCAAAATTCTCTTTTGAGAGCGAACGAGTTTACTCCTTCAAGGACCGAACGAGCTTACTCCTTCAAGGATCGAACTAGTAAGGATCGAACTAGGAGGATCGAACTAGTGTGAATCGAACGAGTGGTTTTTTGTTTGGACCGAACGAGTGGTCTTTGTTTGGATCGAACGAGTGGTTTTTCGTTGGACCGAACGAGTGTTTTTTGTTTGGACCGAACGAGAAATTTCTTCGAGACAATCCGAATAGTGAATACTCACCGATCTTGTTGTTTTCTTTTGAAGCTCCGAACGAGACCATTCGAACTTAAAACAATCGATCTTGTCATTTCCTTGGAGGCACCGAACTAGATTTGTTAAACCAAACGAACAGTTGTTAATTTAGGACACCGAACGAGTTAACTCTTTGAAAGAGCCGAACGAGTGTCATTTTATAAGAGCCGAACGAGTGTAATTTTAGAAGAACCGAACTAGTTAACCCTTTAGGCACCGAACTAATTAAAACGAGAACAAAAACTTACACGTTTTAACTAATTTTCGGTTTTTCGGTTTCGAGTGACGGTCAACGACGGGACTTAAGACTTATACCATCGTGATCGTGACATTTTTTCGATCAATGTGGTGTATTTATTTTACACCGTCGATAACCGTACGCGTCCAAAAGATCAAAAATCCATACGTTGCACTTTTATAAAAAATCTCAACGAAGAAGATGCATGTATATTTTTATATATTTGTTTAAATTTTAAATTTTACACTTTTAACCTTTAACTTTCAACCATTTTAAATTTTAAACCTTTCATGTTGTCACTGCGTTTTGGTGTCACTGCGTTTTGGTGTCACTGCGTTTTGGCGTCACTGCGTTTTGGTTAAAGATAGCACTGCGTTTTGTCTAGAAAACTTGTGTGAAGAAAAGGGTTTCAGTAAAACAGCCATAACTTTTGATCCGTAAGTCCGTTTCAGGCCCGTGACCTCTCAAATCGAAGAGAAAAACGAGACGGATTACGCTATATCCACCCTTTAGCTGGTTACGGATTTTTCGAAGCCCAAAACACTCGTTTACTATGAGTTATTGACATTTTTCAGTTTTTTTTGGAATTTGTGTTAGACTTGTTTTTGTTCTAGCTCACGGCCCATCTAACAAGGACTTAAAATACATTCATTCACATCAAATAATCATTAATTCACGGTTTCTTCTTGATTTTGTAAAATCCCGCGAAAGATACGATTCTTTTCTCGGTTTTAATCAAAGATTTGTAAAATTCCGTGAACGATTATTGCACTCAAAACCACAATCTCAATCACAACACATCCACTAAAGATCCAACAAATCTTTTACACTTCATATAATGTCAAATTCAAATACCAATTTGCAAACTCAAACATCAAGTGTTCTTCAGAATGACACAGTTTCTTCGTGTTCAAATTCTAACATTCAAGAGAAGACACAACTTTCAAGAAGTAGATGCATGCACAGTCTTAAAGAAATCAAGTCTCTATTTAAGTTTCTCTTAGAGACTTTACAAGATTATGGCACGATGCCTATCTTCAACAGAACGTTCTCTCAAGACTTGGATTTACTAGAACAACATCTTAATAAAGATATACTTTCTAGGACTGATTGCACAACTACTTTGACTGATCATAGAACAAAGTTTGAAAAAGCTTTCCATTCAGAATTCGAAGAGGGTATGCAGAACTATACAAGATATGATGCTCAATCATTTTACGATGCAATGATCTTTAACATGGATTCCCTCAGGAAACACATGCTTGAGTTAATTCTTCATCAACAACGAACTCTACATTTGTTGAAACAAAAGAAGTTGATGCAAACACAAGAAGATCATTCACATCCAATTCGCATGAAGTTGATTTAGTTGTTCATTACAAAACAACTGTTTTGATAAGAAGACAGTAATTCAGAGACTGCATCCAGCAAATTAGTAAAGGAATGCAGCTTGAATTTTGAAACCAAAGATGTGCATGCAATCAAATACAAGATGTCAAAAGCAAAAGAAAGATGCATGGCATATTTTCGATCTCTTCATTCACACCTTCAAGTTCTTTCAAAAGCTGACTTAAAAGGCACTCACGTCGAACATGGATTCAGACGGGAATTCATGTCAATCTTTGGTCAAGATGTTGATACTTTCACAAGTACAATTTTTTTTTTTGTGCCTTCCTTGAAAAAAAAAAAAAAACGTAGATCAACTACAAAAGCAACTTGACAAAGATGAATTTCAAGAAGATGGATCCATGGCAGCCTTTTGGGTGGTAAACAACCAGTTCCAGAAGTTCATCAATTCAAAGTTTACATTGGATTATGACAGTCAAATGACAGACACGTACTTTGTTGAATACACTAGACTCGAGGTTCAACACTTCAGAGATACACTACTCCAACACCTGGGTAATGTTAAGAAGTCCGTTGCTGAAAGAACACGTCATCAAAGACAGTATGAAAGAAGTGAATAAAAGACAGATGCAGACGCAAGAGAGTAAGATTGATACGGGTAAAGCATTGGATGCTGATTTGGTTGACACAGAAAGCATTAGGACAGACTCAACAGTGCAAGATGATAGCAGCAGGTCAGGGAATGATACAGATGCTGATGATGCAGATATCAGACCCATTTATGACGAAGAGCCAATGGCTGAGGTACAATTGACTGCTGAATGCAATATCTTTGCTATAGGACAACAGCATATTGAGCAACCTGAAATCATTGTTGAAGGTAGGGTTGCCCAGTATCCTAAAAACATGTCAATTAAAAGTCATGTGCTTGATTCATCACCTGATAACCAGACAACTGAATACTCAAAACAATCACTCGAGTCTGAAAATATTTTGCTCAAAGAGACAGTTGCCCAATTTCAAAAAGATTTTTCAAGAATGGAAGCACATTGCATTGCTCTCGAACTTAAATATCAAAATCAATCTTTAAAATCAGGGCAACATGGTCAAATTTTGAATGAAACAAGTAATAAAGCCAAGATTGAAAAGGAATTTGATGTACTTGAAACAATGAACAATTCGAATTAAAACTAGTGTGGCTAATTTCGTAAGGAAAATTAAGACTTTGAAACTGCTCATTACAAAAGATTGTATGAATCTATTACAAACCACGAGGTCTTAAGGATACAGGAACAGCAACATCTTTGCTTGCAATAATGCTGAATTAAAAGCTCAGATTCAGGAAATGGTTTTTGCAATTGCTACTTTAAAAAATGGACTTAGGAAGTTAAAAGGAAATAGTGTAGATACTTATGTTTGTTAAAAACATCAGTCTTGGGCGGAATCCGGTGGTACCATCAGTAAGTAACCAATCAGTTGTTAGACAACCAAATGCGTTTAAATTGCAAGGCTACAATGTCAAAACATCGGTTTGCCTCCAAGTGATGTGAACAAGAATTTGTCAAAACCAGTCATCAACATTATTTGCTAATGAAACAAATCCACCTTTGCAAAACCTGATCACATGATTGCATTTAGCGAATATAGGGATAGTTCTAAAAACAAGCCAGGATTTAGTTCAAATGACATGGTTCATAATCACTATTAGCTTGTAGCTAAGAAAAAAGATACAAGAACGAGATAGGAACTAACAACTAGATGTGACTATTCCATGCGAGAATTCAAAACACACTGATGCAAAGGGGAAACCAAACCCTAGGAGAAACAATCAAACATGCTAGGAGTTTGCCTGTATTAAGAGTTTCACGTTACGATTAATGGCTGTTCCCAAAGCTGATCACTCTAAGAGTTCTAGTTCTTTTCAGATTCCAAAAAACTTTATTTGTTTCTACAGTTCATAAGTGTGTCTTTATGCAAATCATGATGCTTGTATAACAAAACTCCTGAAGGAAGTGAATTCACATGCTAAGATTCAATCCCATAAGACCAGAAACAGTAACAAACCCGTAGATCAAAAGAGTCATACTCAAAAACCTGGTAGGCATGATCTTACAAGAGATTAGGTTTCTCTAATAAGACTTCCACTGTGAATGAGAAATTCTCCTAGATCTGATCTTAGGTGGAAACCCATGGGTAGAATTTTCAAAACTGTTGGTCTTAGGTGGATTCCTACAGGAAAGTTATTCGACTCTTGCACAAGCAAGGTTGACAGTGAACCCCCACATGGTTCAAATGTAGATATCCCTAATATTCATGCATGCAAACAAACTCTGGATTTAAGTGCAGGTACATCTCTCAATGGTCAAAAGCAACCAAGAATTGACTTAAGTGCAGGTGCATTATACAATGTAAAGCAGGAAAATCTCAGAGTATGGTTGCTGAAAAAGATGATATCTCAAAAACCATTGTCAAAGTGGATTTACAGATGATGAGACAGAATAATGACGTCTGTTCACAACAGTTCAGGCCTCAAACCTTAATGTCATATGACGTTTGATTACAACAGATCAAGCCTCGATCCTCAATGTCAAATGACGTTTGATCAAATCGGTTCAAGCCTCGTACCACAATGTCAACAGAAGTTCATCAAGCAGCTAAGACAGTAACAACGTCAAATGAGCTGGATTTGCTATTCGGTCCTTTGTTCGACGAATATTTCAATGGAGAAAATCAAGTTGTTTTAAAGTCTTCCGTTGTCACTACTACTGATGCACCAAATAAACGACAACAACAACCTGATTCAACTTCATTCACTTCAACTCTAGCTACAAATGTCACTGCTAATGGAAACTTCAATTTGTAGATATTTTTTATTCTTTCTTTATTTTTTTTAATTTTTTAATTTATTTATAATAAAAAAATTTGTAAAAGAAAATAGAAAAATATAAAACCTAGAAAAACAAAATATATATATATATATATATATATATATATATATATATATATATATACCAAAAAGAATCTTCTCGACATGTCTCTTGGAATCGATAACATTTACGTGCTTAGAAATGTCGATTAACATTGACACGGGTGTGTAAATGAAGTTCGAGCGAGAGTTTTCAAACGTTTTCAAAACATGTCATTTCTAAATTTTTCTCAAAGACTTATGTACATTTCAGTGCATAACTCGGTCTCGAATGTAACAGGGTAGTGTACGCCTCAGTGCGCTTACTCTAAAATAGAAGAGAAGTCTTCTATCATGTTTTTAAATCGTTGGAACAATTTTTCAAAAAGGACTTTCAATGTCAAAATTGTCTACATATATTTTGTGGTATTTTTTCCATAAAAAGTGGTATTTGTTAAAATTGTGGGGGGGGGGGGGGGTTCAACCTCCCTTCCCGAGTTAAGTTTCAAGATTGTAGTACGTAGAATGTCATTTTATGTGAATCAATTTCTGAGGGGGAGCTTTTTTAAAACAAAGCCTTTTAATGTGTCGGATACATCTCATAAATGTCAATTTTATGTATCCAAACACATTTTGTGAAATAAAAATGTGGAAACTTATAATGTCAATTATTAATATACATTGTTCACTAAGGCATCTCACTCCGTCTTCAACATTTTGTGGTGTCATATCAATTTTTCATTCCAATGTCAAGTTTTAATAAATATTGGTATCCCACATATACTGTTGAAGGGGAGCTATCAGAATTTGAATTCATGCAATATCGTGGTATAATTTTTCTCCCCATGGAATTTTTCATGTCAAATTTTAATCAATTGGTATTTCAAATACTAAGTGTTTTATTATTTAAAATAAGGGGAGAAAATGTGATTAAAATATGTTATAGACGAATGTGATCTTTAAGACTCTAAGTGCAACTCTTTCCTTCATGTGCTAAACAATTTTGAATCTCGGAGCACATGTGTAGGGGGAGTATTTGAAAATAACAATGTTAGAAAATGGTTTTATGGTTCGATCTCATACCCAACAACCTATTAATTTCACGACGATTCTGAAGTCATAAGGTGGTTAGGTTAGGAATAAGTCCTACGATCCAACCAGAACCGGAGGGATCTACCCAAGGACACTCCATAGTTAGAAATAACAGTCCTTAGGTATGATTGGAGATGAATGTGTATAAGGGAAGAATGCCGACTAAGATTGAGCTAACACTGGAACAATCACAACAAGGTGTTAGTAATGACGTCTTGGTAAGCATTGAAGGGGTTGAAGAATGAAAAAGAAATGTATGGATAAAGGGTGAAAAGAAAGAAGCCCTCCTTACACCTTAGGCAGAAACCGGGTCAATACATAATCTATCAAAATCACAATGATGATTGTTGATATTGAAGAAAGTCGTCATGGACCCAGTGATGCAATGCACAACCCTTCCCAGCCATTCGGGTTTCTCTCAAAAGAAACTTGTCTCATTGTCACGGGGATACACACGTTATTTATTAACCATCTCACTCCGGAATGTTGTATTTTAATAGGTGGCAGTCTGCTCCAGCCTCCGATTACTAAAACCAAAAGTGCACAAATCGAGTCTAGAGCCAAAAGAGATCAAATTATAAATCTCATTAGGAACCAACAATGTCAAATAACACTTCGATTGAAACACCACAAAGTTCACAGGTTGTAACAAAGAGTCCTACGCATTATCCTTGAGATCTTGCCAGAACATCTGAGTGATACTTAAGTATTCACAGTGAAGATGGAAATCCTGCTTGAGCCAACATCAAACAAGCTCATGGTAGGTGACTTGCAAGATTCTATATGAATCAAGCTTGTGATAACTGGATATCAATTTTGGTCCAGTAAATGAATTGACGACTTAATCAGAAAGATAGTAACTATCTGATTCACTCTTACCGTGTTGTCTGCTTTGAGACGTTCCGGTAATGAGAACTAGCAAGCATGGTGAATCTAATATATCTGTGTTAGAAGATCCTACGCTTTGAGCTGGAAACCCTGTCAAGGAGATTCTTTGAATCTACCTGATCACAGGTATAGTATTTATACTATAAAACGGGAAACCGGAGGTTAATGCAACCGAACTCAAGATGAATGACAAACCACCCCCCCCCCCCCCCCAGCCAAATTCATCTTTTATTGCTAACTGTTTTATTTCAGGATAAGACGACAGTGTTGCAGCCTCATTCCAGCGAAGTCGGATTCATAAACCACATGCTCATACTCAAGCTTTCAAAGTCAATCATTCAACGTCAAGATAGTTGATTCTAATCTTCCCCACCATCAAAGAGCCTCAAAGTCAAATAAAGAATCATCAATTGTAGGTGATTGTTTAGGAAATATATAATCATGTGTTTTTTTCAAATTGAAATTTAAAAACCCCAAATGTTTGACATATGATTATAATTCTAACAATCTCCCCAATTGATGATCATTTATTGATTTGAGTACTCTTTGATGGGTGGGGGAAGAATTTGAATCAACTATCTTGACGTTGAATGTTCTACTTTGAAAGCTTGAGTATGAGCATGTGGTTTATGATCCGACCTTCGGCTGGAAATGAGGCTGGCACCACTGTAGTCTTATCCATGAATATAAACATGTTCAGCAATAAAGATGAAAGTTGGACTTTGGCTATTCATTTGAGTTCGGTTGCATTAACCTCCGGTTTCCAGTTTTATAGTATAAATACTATAACTGTGATCAGGTAGATTTCAAAGAATCGCCTTGACAGGGTCTTACCTGCTACAAAGCGTTATAGGATCTTCTAACACAGATATTTATTAGATTCAACCTGCTTGTGGAATCTTATTTCCGGAACGTCTCAAAGCAGAACAACACGGTTAGAGTGAAATCAGTAGTTACTATCTTTTCATGATTAAGTCGGTCAATTTCATTACTGGACCAAAAATTCGATATCAGTTATCACAAGCTTAATTCTATAGAATCTGCAAGTCACCTACCATGAGCTTGTTTGATGTTGGCTCAAGCAGGATTTCCATCTTCACTGTGAATATTTAAGTAGATCACTCAGATGTTTGGCATGATCTCAAGGATAATGCGTTTAGACTCTTTTGTTACAACTAGTGAACTTTGTGGTGTTCAACAAGTGTATTTTGACATTGTGTCCTAATGAGATTTATAATTTGATATCTTTTTGTCTCTAGACTCGATTTTGATTGACTTTTGGTTTTAGTAATCGGTAGGCCTTGGGAGCAGACTGCCACCTATCAATATCAACTCAATCTCGGAGTGGATGTTATTAGATAACGTGTGTATCTCCGTGACAAATGAGACAATTCTATTTTTAGAGAAACCCGAATGGCTGGGAAGGGTTGTGCATTGCATCACTGGGTCCATGACGACTTTCTTCAATATCAACAATTCACATGTGATTGATTGTGAATAGATTATGTTTTGACCCGGTTTCTTTGCCTAAGGTGTAATGAGGGCTTTCTTTCTTTTCCCCTTATTTCCATTCATTTTTTTTCATTCTTCAACCCCTTCAATGCTTACCAAGACGTCATTACTAACACCTTGTTGTGATTGTTCCAGTGTTAGTTCAATCTTAGTCGGCCATTCTCTCTCCCTTATACACATTTTCATATCCAATCATAACTAAGGACTGTTATTGTTCGAACTATTTAGGTGTCCTTGGGTAGATTACCCTCCGGTTATGGTTGGATCGTAGGACTTTACCTAACCTAACCACTTATGTGCTTTCAATTCTTCGTGAAAATTAATAGTTCGTTGGGTATGAGGACATCGAACCATAGATGAAACCTTCTTTCTGAATTGTTATTTTCAAAATACCCCCCTTCACATGTGCTTTCCGAGATCAAAATTGTTTAGACATGAAGGAAGAGTTATGCAATTAGAGTCTTACAGATCACATTCGTCTATAACATATTTAATACATTTTCTCCCTTATTTAAATAATAAACACTTAGTATTGAATGAACAATTGATTAAAATTTGATCATTAAAAATTCCATGGGGAAATAAATTGATACCACGATATAGCATGGAAATTCAGGAATTCGATAGCTCCCCTTACAAACAGTATATGTGGGATGCCAATATTTATTAAAACTTGACATTGGAATGAAAAATTGATATGACACCACAAAATGTTGAAGACGGAGTGAGATGCCTTAGTGAACAATGTATATTAATAATTGACATTATTAAGTTTCCACATTTGTATTTCACAAAATATGTTTTGGATACATAAATTGACATTTATGAGATGTATTCCGACACCATTAAAAGACTTTGTTTTAAAAAGAAAAAGCTCCCACTCGGAAATTGATTCACAATTTAAAATGACATTTAGCCCCCCACCATCTTTAATTCTTTGAAAATTACTCGAAGGATTCGGAAGGGAGTTGCTTGATACACACAATTTTAACTAAATACACTTTTGTATCGGAAAAAATTCCACAAATATATGTAGACCATTTGACATTGAAAGTTCTTTTTGAAAAATTGTGTTCAACGATTTTAAAAACATGATAGAAGATTTCTCTTCTATTTTTGTAGTAAGCGCACTGAGGGTACACTACACTGTTACATTCGAGGGACCGAGTTTGCATGAAAATGAACTTAAGTCCTTTGAGAAAAATTTAGAAATGACGCATGTTTTGAAAACGTTTGAAAACTTCGCTCGAACTTAATTTACACACCCGTGTCATGTTTAATCGACAGTTTTAAGCACGTAATGTTATCTATTCCAAGAGGACATGTCGAGAGATTCCTTTTTGGTATATATATATATATATATATATATATATATATATATATATATATATTTTGTTTTTCTAGGTTTTATATTTTTCTATTTTCTTTTACAAATTTTTTTTATTATAAATAAATTAAAAAATTATAAAAAAAAATAAGAAAGAATAAAAAATATCTACAAATTGAAGTTTCCATTAGCAGTGACATTTGTAGCTAGAGTTGAAGTGAATGAAGTTGAATCAGGTTGTTGTTGTCGTTTATTTGGTGGCATCAGTAGTAGTGAAAACGAAAGAACTTTAAAACAAACTTGATTTTCTCCATGAAATATTCGTCGAAACAAAGGATTCCCAGATAGCAATCCAGCTCATTTGACGTTTTGTGACTGTCTTAGCTGCTTGATGAACTTCTGTTGACATTGTGGTACGAGGCTTGAACCGATTTGATCAAACGTCATTTGACATTGAGGATCGAGGCTTGATCTGTTGTAATCAAGATCAAATGTCATTAAGGTTTGAGGATGAAACCTGTTGGTGAACAGACGATATTATTGTTTCATCAATCTGTAAATCCATTTCTGACAAGGGTTTTTGTAGATATCATCCTTTTTAGCAACCATACTCTGAGATTTTCCTGCTTTACATTGTATAATGCACCTGCACTTAAGTCAATTCTTGGTTGCTTTTGACCATTGAGAGATGTACCTGCACTTAAATCCAGAGTTTGTTTGCATGCATGAATATTAGGGATATCTACATTTGAACCATGTGGGGGTTCACTGATCAACCTTGCTTGTGAAGCTTAGTGTCGAATAAACTTTCCTGTAGGAATCCACCTAAGACCAACAATTTTGAAAATTATACCTGTAAGTTTCTACCTAAGATCAGATCTAGAAGATGTTTTCTCATACACAGTGGAAGTCTTATTAGGAGAAAACCTATCTCTTGTAAAGATCTGCTACCTGTTTTTGAGTTTGTCCTTTTGATCCCGTGTGTTTGTTCTGTGTCTGGTCTTATGGGATTGATCTTGGCATGTGAGTTTAACTTCCTGCGAGTTTTGTTATACAGTCATGATTTGCATTTAAAGGACACAACTTATGAATGTAGAACAAATAAAGTTTTTGGAATCTGAAAAAGAAACTAGAACTCTTATAGTGATCTGCTTTGGGCAACAGCCATTATCGTAAAAAGTGACTACTCCTTAGATACAGCAAACTCCTAGATGTTTGATTTGTTGCCTCCTAGGTTTGGTTTCCTTCAGCAGTTAGTGGTTTTGAATTCTCGCAGAGTAGGCACACTAGTTGTTGAGTTCCTATCTCTTCTCTTGTATCTTTTTCTTAGCTACATCTTAGATAGTGAGTATGAACCAGTCATTGGAAACTCTAAAATCTTGGCATGTTCTTAGAAACTATTCCTAGATGAGCTAGATGCAATCATGTGTGATCAGGTTTTGCAAGGTGGATTCTGTTTTCTTAGGCATAATAATGTTGTGTGGACTGTGTTTTGACATAATTCTTGTTTCACATCAACTTGGAGGAAACCGTTGTTTTGACATTTGAGCCTTGCAGATTTAACGCATTTGGTTGTTCTAAAACAACTGATTGGTTTCTTAAATGATGGTAACACCGGTTTCCCCCAGACTGATGTTTTATCAAAATTAGTATCTACACTATTGCCTTTTAAAACTTACTTAAGTCATTTTTTCTAAAAGTAGCAAATTGCAAAAACCTTTTTCCTGAATCTGAGCTTTTAATTCAGCATTATTAGCAAGCAAAGATGTTGTCTGTTCTGTAGTCTTAGACTCGTTGTTTTATAGATCATAACAAATCTTTGTAATTGCTGGTTTCAAAGTCTTATTTTCTTAAGTAATGTTGCCACACTATGGTTGAAATTCGGAGGTTCATTGTTTCAAGTACATAAATTCCTTTTCAATCTTGGCTTTATTACTTGTTTCATTCAAAATTTGACCATCTTATTATCCATGTTGCCTTGATTTTAAAGATTGATTTTGTTATTTAAGTTAGAGAGCAATGCAAGTGCTTCCATTCTTGAAATTCTTTTTTGGAAATTGGGCACTTCTCTTAGAGCAAAAGATATTTACAGACTCGAGTGATTGTTTTGAGTATCAAGTTGTTTGGTTATCAGGTGATGAATTCAAGAACATGAGTTTAACTTGACTATTTTTAGGTTAACTGGTCTACCCTATCTACAATCAATGATTTCAGGTTGCTCAGTATGCTGTTGTCCTATAGCAAAGATATTGCAATCAGCAGTCAATTTTACCTCAGCCATTGGCTCTTCGTCATAAATGGGTCTAATTCTTGCATCATCAGCATCTGTATCATTCACTGGACCTGTGCCTACGTCTTGCACTGTTGAGTCTGTCCTAATGCTTTCCGTGACAACCAAATCAGCATCCAATGCTTTACCCGTATCAATCTCACTCTTTTGCGTCTGCATCTGCCTTTTATTCACCCTTTTATTATATTGTCTTTGATGACGTGTTCTTTCTGCAACAGACTTACTAAATTTCCCAGGTGTTGGCGTTGTGTATCTCTGAGTGTTGAAACTCGAGGTCTAGTCGTATTCTACAAAGTAGTGTCTGTCTTTTGACTGTCATAATCCAATGTAAACTTTGAATTGATGAACTTCTGGAACTGGTTGTTTACCACCCAAAAGGCTGCCATGGATCCATTTATGAAAATTCTTCTTTGTCAAGGTGCTTTTGTAGTTGATCTCGTTAAGGAGGCAATTGTACTTATGAAAGTGATCACATCTTGACCAAAGATTGAATGTATTCCCGTCTGAATCCATGTTCGGACCGAGTGCCTTTTAAGTCATCTTTTGAAAGAACTTGAAGGTGTGAATGAAGAGATCGAAAATATGCCATGCATCTTTCTTTTGCTTTTGACATCTTGTATTTGATTGCATGCACATCTTTTGTTTCAGAATTCAAGCTGCATTCCTTTACTAATTTGCTGGATGCAGTCTCTGAATTACTGTCTTCTTTCTCAGAACAAGTGTTTTGTATGACAACTAAATCAACTTTCAATGAATCAACATTCAATGCTGGAATTGGATGTGAATGATCTTCTTGTGTTTGCATCAACTTCTTTTGTTTCAACAATTGTGGAGTTCGTTGTTGATGAAGAATTAACTCAAGCATGTATTTCCCGAGGGAATCCATGTTAAAGATCATTGCATCGTAAAATGATTGAGCATCATATCTTGTATAATTCTGCATACGCGCTTTTAATTCTGAATTGAAAGCATTTTCAAACGTTGTTCTGAGATCAGTCAAAGTAGTTGTGCAATCAGTCCTAGAAAGTATATCTTTAGTAAGATGTTGTTCTAGTAAATCCAAGTCTTGAGAGAACGTTCTCTTGAAGATAGGCATCGTGCCATAATCTTGTAAAGTTTCTGAGAGAAACTTAAATAGAGACTTGATTTCTTTAAGACTGTGCATGTATCTACTTCTTGAAAGTTGTGTCTTCTCTTGAATGTTAGAAATTGAACACGAAGAAACTGTGACATTCTGAAGAACACTTGATGTTTGAGTTTGCAAATTGGTATTTGAATTTGACATTATGAATGATGTTGTTGTAAATGGATATCGGATCTTAAGTGTTATGAAGTGATTGATTGTGGTTTCAAAGAATTAACATTCACGAAATTTTACAAATCTTTGATTAAAACCGAGAAAAGAATCGTATCTTTCGCGGGATTTTACAAAATCAAGAAGAAACCGTGAATTAAATGATTATTTGATGTGAATGAATGTATTTTAAGTCCTTGTTAGATGTGCCGTGAGCTAGACCAAAAACAAGTCTAACACAAATTCCAAAAAAAACTGAAAAATGTCAATAAATCATAGTAAACGATGGTTTTGGGCCTCGAAAAATCCTTAACCAGCTAAAGGGTGGTTAAAGCGTGAAGAAATTAGGGTTTCAAAACATAGGTTTTCAATGGACAAAACGCAGGAGCAAATCTCAACTTGTAGATAAAACTCAAGAGCAAAACGCAGTGACTTTTGACCAAAACGCAGTGAGTATGAGCAAAACGCAACGAATATGATCAAAACGCAACACTTCTTGGTCAAAACGCAACGATTCTTGGTCAAAACGCAACGATTCTTGGTCAAAACGCAACGATTGTTGGTCAAAACGCAACGATTGTTGGTCAAAACGCAACGAGTCTTGGTCAAAACGCAATCAATAAATTAATTGGGCAGAGTTTCTCTTAGTCAAAACGCAGTGATGGTCTTCAAAACGCACGACCCACCCCAACGGTGACTTTTTAAGCAAAACGTAGTGACTTTTTAAGCAAAACGCAATGACTTGAGCAAAACGCAATGACTTGAGCAAAACGCAATGACTTGAGCAAAACGCAATGACTTGAGCAAAACGCAATGACTTGAGCAAAACGCAACAATGAACACCCCTTTAGATAGGCAAAACGCAGCCAAGAAAAAATCTTCAAACTTTCTTGTAAGCTACGAAATGATGTTAAAACCACCTAGTAATGATGCAAGGAATTGATCTAAGCCCGAAAGTACAAGTCTTTAACACTTTTAACCACGAAACAAAGATCAAAGTTTGATTTTTTTTCTTGCTTTTTTTCAAACCAAAGAAAAACCAACAAAAAACCCATGAATTTCTCACAAAACAAACACTAAACACCCCTTGGCATGTGATACCACATGTTATCCCACTAGTTTAATCCATTACACAACAATAATCTTTACCAATATGCTAGAAAATAATAAGAAAACTTAGAGAGAGAAAGTAGAGAGAGAAACAAGAGGATTAGATTGAAAATGGTGAGTTACAAAAGATAGAAAAGTAACCAACACCCTTCACCAAGTTTGGTGAAGGGATATTTATACCCATGCCTTTGCTATCTTGGCACTTGGGCTTTCTAAATGGGCCGGGCTTGGTTTAACTTGGGCTTTGAGCCCGAAACATGGACAATATTAGATTACAATCCAAGCCCGTTGAACCCGACTAGCCTATTACAATACAAGACCTAGTTTGACTTTCTAAGACCGATAACATTCTTGTTTGACTTAATATAATTAAGGCTAACATATACCCATAATCCAGTAATTGATTTTGAATCCAGAGTACTTCTCCACAGCAACTAGCAGCAGCCACATATTCAGCTTCAGTTGTAGAGATGACAACCATAGTTTGCTTCTTACCCTGCCATGATATCAACCTATTTCCCAAAAACTGACAACCTCCAGTTGTAGACTTCATATTTTGAGTTTCTCCAGCATAGTCACTATCAGTTTTAAGTGTTCCTTTACTAGAAATTCTACCACCATGTGCTCCTCCCCCAAATATAACATAACCTTTATCAAATTCCTTGAAATCTGAGAGATAACCTATGTTCCCAGTTATGTGCCTTGAGCATCCACTGTCAACAAATCCTGTGTTATCCTGTTGTGGCTTGCCATGCACATACAAATAAGGAAATTAGTTTCCTTTGGGGACCCAAGCCATTACTGACTTGGATCTGCCTCGTGCATCAATGTAATTATGTTTCTTCAAGGTGATTGATGCATTATCAGGTTTGGTGGGCCTCCAAACCCAACATCCTAAGGTCTTTACAGCATTTGCCTGATTTATCCTAACAGCATTAACAACTGCAGAATTTGGCCTAACAGGTTTAACTGCTTTTGGCCTAGCAGTATTAACTTCTTGTGCCTTGGCAGTATTAACTTTTTGGGTAAATTTTTTGTTAGTTAATACTGTTTTTGATTGATAGAGCCTTTTTACAGTTGATTATGCTGATTTTGAAAAACATGACATTGGTTTAGCACTATAAACTGTAGATTTGAGATGACCAGTATTAACTGTCCTAGCAGTATTAAAAGTTTTTTGGCCAGTTTTCATTAAAACTGCTCTTGGAACCATGTTCCTTTGAGCATTAGGGTGAGTCCTATTGGTAGTATAGTTGTAGTTTACCCTGTTATAATTATTCCCATATACCATCCTTTCCCTTTGATGGTATTTACAATGACCCTGCACATGATCAAAATTCCCACAAATAAAGCAAGCTTTGTTATACATCAAAAAATCACTTCTAGTTGATTGGACTTCTGTCCATTCTAGTTTCTTTGATTTCCCCTAAGACTTTGTGATCTATACATCTCAGCATACCTAACTGACTTTTTAACTGGTTTTTCATGATTTTTAGGTTTGACAAAACCTATCTTTTTATCTACAAGAAAAACAGTTTATTTATCAACATTAAGTGGAGACTCAACAAAGCTACTTATGTCTTTTGATACTTGTTCTTTTACCAAAGAGTCATCAAAATTTTCTTTAGAATCATCTGATTTTTTTTATCACAAACAATGTTAGACTTTTGCTTACTATTCTTAGAACCATAACCTTTAAATTCAGGCTCTTTGAATTCATCAAGACCAGAATAAGACAAATCAAGCTTTTTAGATCGATTATAGATTAAAGGACAGGGTGGAGGAACAACATTATACCCCACACCCTTTTTACTTTTGTCAGTTATCTGACTCCCTAACAACTTGTCTAGGTCTTTTGAGGCTTTATCAAATTTCTCAATTTTAAATTCAATGCCCTCTTTTTCTTGCTTAACTTTTTCAAAATCACTTTTAAGTACATTTATTTCATAATCTTTGCAAGCTACTTCCCTTTTAAGAACTGCAACTTCTTCACTAAAAAGAACCTCATTCTTTCTATATGTGATAAGTTTTTCGTCTACAGTTGCTAAACCTCTTTTATAAGTAGCTGCTGTAAATTCAGTTTAATTAAGCTTAACAATCAAATCATCATACTGTTTCTTAAGAGTTTCATAGTTCTTTAGACATGTTTTAGAGCAAGTTTTATCATTATATACCTCATATTCTAAAAACGCCATTAGAGCCATGTTTGTCTGAACCTGTTCTTCTGCCATATCACTCCAGTCAAAACCTACACCATCTATAGCTAACATTACCTTTGAAGATGTGCCTTCATTGTTTCCTTGCTTCCTAGTGTTGTCTTGATATTTGAACTAACTCTCCTTGTTCCTTGGTTGTCTACACTCCCTGGCAATGTGTCCCATCTTGTGACAGTTGAAACACTCTACCTTGGATTTATCATACCCAACAGTATCATTAGCATTAATAAAAAATTTCCTGCCTGTCCTCTAATAGTACCTTTTTGCCCTCATACTTAGTAAAGAGAGCTGCCACTTCAAAATTATTGCTTCCAGATCATCTTCATGAATTTGCTCTAAGTCCTGCTGTAGGAGATTAGAACCATTAGGATTCTCAACCATGAAAGCATAAACAACATTATCATTGAAGCTAGCAGTACTAACTTGAGAACTAGCAGTGTTAATATTAAGGCTAACAGTACTAACTTCATATGCAGGTCTAGCAGTATTAACATCATTGGTACTGCTAGTGCTTGGAGCAGTCATAAAAGCCAAGTTTTGAGCACCACTACTTGCACCAATAGATTTCTTTACACTTTGTTCAACAATTTAAAGTTGTTGTACAAATCATCAATGCTCATTGTTTTAATTTAAGCCTTATTCATCCAGACTACAACATGAGTATTCCACTCATGAGGCAAGCTTGTCAAAAAATTTAAATTTAAGTCTTCTTGAGTGATGACTACACCCAAAATTGCAAGCCTACTAACAATCTTCTAGAGTCTGTTAAAGATAGAGTTAAGAGACTATGTGCTTGATGCACGAAAATTTTTATATTGTTGCTTCAAAAGTGTTTTCTGTGTTTTCTTAGTGGCTTCATTACCTCCAAATCGTGTTTTGAAACAACAAACATTGTTTTAGCATCAGTGTACTGACTGAAAGTAAGTTTATGTTCATTGGGAAGAGCCATGAGTAGCAAGCTTCTAGCCTTCACATCCTTCTTCTTGTTGGTCTTTTCTTCAGCAGTTATAGGTACTAACATCTTTGTAACAGAAGTACCATTCTCTTATGCTGTTTATGGTACAGATACCCATGAGTTACCATTCTCTATGACCTCCCATAGAGCATAGTCTTGTACCTGGAAGTACTGCTTGATTCTTATTACCCACATCTCATACTCACCTAATCTAAGTATGGGTAGCTTAGCAGTAGTATTACTCTGTGCAGATTTAAATTCCATAGCTTCTAGATCAAAGTTTCAGAACACAAGGCTCTGATACCACTTGTTGATGCCAACTTGATCTTACAAACCTTGTTAAAGGATTAGTTGTATTGAATAGATTCAAGACAACTATGCTAGAAACTTTGTTGATACAAAGAGTATGCGGAATCTACTCTTTTGTACTTAGAAGAATATAAATGTAATAGTAAATTGTGATGCAGTAGAATGAATGAACAATGAATATAACCAAACAGCTTCAATATTATTATTGATAAATAATACGAGTACTCTGTCTAGTACTAGGGTTTACAACCTTGAAGCTATGAATGTGTCTATCATGATGTGTTTACAACCATAACCTAGGATCTCCTTTTATACACCAAGGAGTCATTTACAAGATGACTACAAATCTTCTAAGCTTATATAAGATATCTATGTATCTTCTAATTATATAAGATATACACAATAAGTTTATACTTATCACTTCACACGTCTTTGATCTTTTGGCAGTTGTAATCTTCATGCCGCAGTACTAAGTCTTCTAGCAGTATTAAGTTCAGTACTGGCAGTACTAACTTTTCTTCTGGCAGTACTAACCTAGTTAGTACTGTTAGTTATATCTTGAGCAGTATTAAATTCTTAAACTAGAAGTACTAACTTGTGAAGATTTATTCCCAACATCAACAGACCATTGAAGCTATTGGAACAAACCTGGGAACTCTTAGCAGAGGATATTCTTCGTAGGAAGCATAAACTCTACAAGTATCCAAACTTGCAGCTCACAGACGAACAAATCAAAAACTATTGTTTGGTAGAAATTGAAACATTGTTAAACATAAATGGAAAGTCCTTAGCGGACTTCTAGGAGCTTCCACGGCCAAACCTGGCATTGTTAACCCATATGGACAACCGGCTGATTAGAGAAGCCCTGGATTTTAACATTACAAAAGCAAGATTGAACATGAGCAGCTGCATTCGTTGTTAAATCCCGAACAATGTGTCATTTACGAACACGTCATTGAATCTGTCCACAATCAAAATGGCCAGTTTTACTTTGTTTATGGGCCGGGGGGAACCGGGAAGACATTCCTATACAAAACTATATCATCTCAAAATTAAGATCGAAACGCATGATTGTCCTTGCGGTGGCTTCCTCAGGTACCTCCTTTCATAAATTTTGCCTCCTTGCTTCAATATCCGTAACGAATAGACCACAAGTCATGGCAAGGTATAACTACCTCATCACTGACTGGCTTATTTAATTACTACATGAATCTGTTCGTTACTCTTACAAGGCGATCGGACCGCACATAACAAGTTCGTCATCCAACTCGAGCTGATGGAAAATAGCACATGTGGCATAAAACAGAACACCCATTTAGCTAAACTATTACAGCAAGTGCAACTGATTATTTGGGACGAAGCGCCGATGACCCAAAAATATGCTTTTGAAGCGCTCGACATGACACTGCACGACATACCGGGGTACAAAAACCCAGAAAAAAGAAACACCATTTTCGAGGGAGTTACAGTCTTGCTGGGAGGTGACTTTAGACAGATTCTCCCAGTCATACCAAAAGGCAAGAGGGCTGAGATTGTTCAAGCGTTCATAAACCATTCAGAACTGTGGAAATCTTACAAGTTTTTCACGCTGACTCGAAGCATGAGGGTCAACGAGTATTCTATAAACGGGGAGATTGATAATCGCAAAAAAAAATAGTTTAATAAATGGGTCCTAGATGTGGGAGACGGGACTATGGAAGCCAAAAAAAGAAAGACGAGGATGTGGCAACCTAGATTGAAATTCCAAAAGATTTCATTATTAACGCAGTAGAATCTCCTATTAAACAGATTATGAAAGAAACATTCCCTGATTTCTCAACCAAGAAAAGTAACGGTGCATATCTAAAAGAACGGGCGATCATAACACCAAGAAATGATGATGCCGATGCAATCAATGCCTATATGTTTGAAAAGTTGCCAGACCCAACAATGACATACAACAACGCAAATGAGGTCAGCAAAACATCGACCGATGTCCTAGACCAACAACATCTATATCCCGTAGAGTTTCTAAATTCGTTAAACTTCCTCGGAATGCCTCCTTATGTCCTCAACCTAAAGAAGGAACTTCCAATAATGCTCTTACAGAATGTAAATGCCAGGGTCTGTGCAACGGGACACGCCTGATCATCACCGACCTAGGGCAGTTTGTTATTCGGGCCCAAATCCTAACTAGATCAGAAGTAGGGGAGACCGTCCTTATATAACGAATAACACTCACATCCATAAAAACACAATGGCCTATCATAATGAAACGGTGACAATTCCCTGTCAAACCATGCTACGCCATGACAATAAACAAAAGCCAATGGCAGTCGCTTAATTATGTAGGTATCTACTTACCTAATCTTGTGTTCAGCCGTGGACAACTCTATGTAGCCATATCGCGAGTCACAAGCCCAACCGGCCTAAAAATCCTAATGACTAAAGACGAAGACACTGGACTAAAGCGCCAAACACGCAACATTGTTTTCAAGGAGACTTTCGAAAACCTATCATAATAGCCTAATGTACATGCAACATTGTTTAGAAATAACCTTTTAACTACCTATCGTGATTCATTTATGTGCTGTTCTAATGATGAGTATGTTCGGCTATTATTCTATTTCCATTGGAAATCGCATTATGTTCCTAACAGTAACAAGCTATCTATCTTTTAATCACAATTAAGCAACAAACCAGAAGTGAAATAAATATAAAAAAATCAAACTACATTAAACAAAACATCAAACACATTCCTTTTAATTAACACCATAACTTTTATTTTCATTAACAAACATCACATCCATACAACTTCCAAACATCCATACAACTTCCATACTTCAGATAAACATAAACCACAAACGCAAACTACACATTCAAAAGACTAAACAAACTTAAAAGAGGGTCAACAGAACAAAAGATACCTATCCCCTTCCCTAACCAGAGTTGCTTGCAACATCTATTATCTCGACATGTGTCTCTTTCGACTCAATCTCCTCCTCAGCCTGAGTAATCAAGTCATTCAACCCTATCAACTTTATGTTTTCACCACACCTATCATCCCTAAGAGACATCAAGGTATCATAAACTTCTCCCGGATCCTTTAACGCTTCCAATTCAACAATAAGTGCACTCAACTGAGCAATCAAATTCCTTGCAGTTTGGGCTTCTTGACGCATTCGGTTAACGAAACGGCGGCCTTCAGCAATTTGTTGAGCCATGAAAAATTTCATATACTTCAGGACAACAGTCTCATCGCTGAAATCAACTAGATCATTAATCACACGCCTTGCAACTTGGTTTCCTGATCTAGGTGCTGCCATTGCTATCCAATTTTTGTGAAATAGAAAGTTAACATATTTAATAAAGTGGGTGAATATTTGAGTGGTGGTGGAGTGAGTGAGGAAAAGAGTAACATATATGGGGTTATTTAAAGCGGATTGTGTGGTGGAGAATAAGGCAACCTACCATCATTGCTATGGAAGCTCAAGAGGCGTAACATAGACAACCCTTTCATATCACGGTTAAGTCATATTAACAGGAAACCAATTCCCTACCTTTCACAAAGTAAACCCTCCAACTACCCAAAGAACATAAACTAAACCCTCACACTCCTTAACTAGCACAAATTAAACCCCTTACACTTAGTTTTTAAACATAAAACAACCGTACACATCAATTTGCTTTACCATAAATTGTTGAATTTAATTCACGCCAATTAGCTTCGATTTGGCGAGAAGACATGAGAAAGAGAATCAAAGCCGATCAGCCCGACACAAAACAACAAGTCCAAACCTACAGGAGGTCAGAAGTAAGAAAGGTCAAGTCAAAGTTGAAGAGAAATGAACCATAATAACCCATTTAAGTAAAAGAAATTACCTAAGTAAAGTCCATTCTTTTTTTACTAAACAACAAGGGCCATAAGTGACAATTCGTCTGAACTTATATACAACTACAATTGGAAAAGAGAAACACAAAGACAAGTTTGCGCAATTACCTCAAACTTTCAAACATAGACGCTGGTTAATCCTATCTCCAATACCGTCTCTAACCAATTTCCCGCCAGAAAAAACCGCGAACAAACCCAAACCTCATCCAAATCCTTCCCTTTCTTCCTACTCTTCCCAACCATTTCGTATTGTACCAGTATCCACGTCATTTCTATGACGTGGCAGCCTCTTATTGGTGCGAACACCTCAAGCCAACCAAGAGATCCAACGGCTTAAATTCAAAAGCAAGAGATCCTAGGCTTGGAGATGATCGAAAGTCTCATTCTCCGTCATCACTTACTATAAATAGGAGATTGTAATTCATGTTATAGGAGATTAATAGTTTTTTAGAGAGTTCAATTTTCTGATGTTATTTTTCTCTTGTCAATTTCGTGTACTGTTCAAACTTTCGAATTAAGTTTTTTTTAAAAACTTTCAATTCAGCTTTAGTTACCATGTTCTTTATCTTTGTACTAATCTTCTTTAAAAGTAATAAAGCTAAGTTGTATTATTGTGTTTGTGTTCAAAGTTTTTCATGTAATTAAGCTACATTTGCATAATAAGCCTTTAAATAACTCATTTAGCTAATGAGTCGTTTTCTCTAGTATCTCAGATTGTTCAAAAATTGTGCTATCTCTATCTCTCTCTCATCACTACTTCTAAATACTAGTTTTTAGTCAACTTTATTTCACCTCTATTCATTTGATTTCACTTGAATTTGCAAGCTTTTGGAGTGATAAGCTACTTTCAAGCTTATAGAGCTTATAGCTTATTGGTTTTAGAGCTAAGTAGCCATATAGGTTTTTGATTTGAAAGCCAATCACTCGAGAAAGAGTGGGCTAGTTTCTTGAGATTTACAATTCACAGGTTGTCACCTTCTATTCTATCATTGTAGATTGATAACTTAATCTAGTAGCTTATTGCATTGTCTATTTTTGTGCTTAATCCTGTTTAAAATTGTTTAGTTAGTTTAGAGATGCAAATGTCTTTAAGTTTTTGAAGCTAGATTCCATTAATACTTCACTTCTTAAGATTCTGTCATAATAAGTAGGTTAAGCTAGCTGATAAACTAGCTTATTTCTCTTAATAAGCTTTAGTTTTTAGAACTTAAATAGCTTAATTAGGTGAGTTTAAGTTTGAGTAGATATAAGGTTTTAGCATTTTTAGTTCTAAAATAGATTTTAAGTGAAATATAGTTTGGACAATTTTAGTTAACTAGTGTTTGGTAAAAGGTGGTTTTGACCTTTAAAGTCAACAAGACCTTGTCAAAGTATTTTACATAGTTGAGTTTTTCAGAATTATCAAGTTTTAAAAAGGATTTGAGAATTACTTTGTAGAATTTCAAAGTTTTAAGCTCTAAAAGCCTTTGCTAGCACCAGGACAGTTTAGGTTCAAGTAGTTTTATAGATAAGTGATTCACATTGTTTTAGAGTTCAATTTTGGGTAATATAGGTTTAGTAACATTTAGATAGTGAGTTTAAGAGTTTTCACTTTAGAATTTTGGCCTGAATTTGAGCTTTTACCAAGTACATCAGCAACAGCAGTATTAACTTAGTTAATACTGTTGTTGCTCACCATTTTCTAGCTTCTCTTTAGCATTTGAAATTAGGAGATAGAAGTTAGAATTAAGCATTTTAGTAGTATTACATTAGCTTTATATAAATAATCTCTTAATTTTCATTTCTCAGCTTTAGACTAGTTTAAATGTTCTTGCAAAAGTGGTGTTAGTAGCAGTTTAGATTTCTAGCTTATTCCTTTTGATTTCTAAGTTCTAGTTGTTTTTATCAAAATCCTTTTATCTAGGTTTATTCAAAGTTCATAGAATAGCTTATTTCTAAAATTTCAGTTTCTAAGATTTAGTTTTAAGCTAGTTAGCTTATTAGGATTTGCTTAATTTCAGTCAATAAGCTGAACTTTAGCTTTTTAAGATCAAATATCTTGTTAATCTTGTATACTTGTAGCTTATTTCTTCTTAGAAATCCTTAGTACACATCACAAGTTTCTTATAGCATCTTTTGGCTGTTATTTTCATTTAGTAATAAGCTAGAAATAAGCTAAAGTTAGAAAAGTTTGAATTTTCAAAGAAACACCTTAGTTTCTGTAACTCCTTTTATATCGCTTATTTTTACTAATTATGTAGTTAAAAGTTCAAAGAGCTTTTATTAAAGTTGTAGTGTAAGAGCTCAAGTTCAACTTTGTAGTTTTAAGTTTTTGCTTAATTTCATTTTTTAGATAAGCCAAAAATAAGCCAAATCGTAGGGTCTAATTGGTACTTTTTAGATAGTTAGAGGTTGTCTATTTTCGCTATAGTGTAAATTTCCATTTCTTTTCCCGCCTACCCTTTACTTTCATTCTTTGCATTTTCTACCCTGTTCTTTTAATCGATAAAAAGTTTTTAGTAATATTTTTAAAATTAGTTTAATAAAATTAGGTTTTAGGTTTTAATTAGCAAAATTAGGGTTCAATTGCTTTATAAAAATTGGGCATTTTTGTATCATTAGATTTCTGCATCTTTTTAGTAGTTAAAAACCATTTTTCTTTATTTTTCCAGTTTAATGTGTATTTTCTAGGAATTAAAAGAGGTTTTAGGTAATTTCTTTTTCTTAATAAATTCAAAGAAAATAGAAAAATAGTTGGAAAATTTAATGACCTTTTTTAATAATTTTCTTCTTTTCATTCTAGTATTTTTTGAAAAATAAAAATAGAATTTAGTGTTAATTTTAGAAAAAATTTTAATTTAGTTAATTCATTTTTCATTTAAAAAATCATAGAAAATCAAAAATATAAAAAAATTCTAATTCTTATTTCCTAAAATTTTTCTTTTAATTTTTGTAGATTTTTAGGTATAAAATTTTTTAAAAGTATGCTTAGATTTTAAAATACAGTGTTTAGCTCACGTTTTTAAATTATCTGATGTATTAAAAATTTCGAGCTAGGTTTAATTGTTTTTATAGTTTCTTTAATTGGTTTTCTAAAGTTTAATTGTGCTTTATATGTCCGTAGTGTAATTTCAAAATTCCAAAATCCATTATTCATATCTTGTCTTGAATCTCCGAATTATTCCCCTGAATGCTCAATTCCAGACATCGTTCTGGGGATTACGACCCAGAAGAAAATACTTCCCGGTTAAAAATATACATATTGTGTTTTCTTAAGTGAGATTTTATCCTTTTATTTCTCTTGTTTGAGAAGTAATTTGGAAAGAATTGTCACGGGATTAATACTATATATATATAAATTTGACTAGTGCTTACACATCCATACCAACAACCCTTTCATATCACGGTCAAGTCATATTAACAGGAAACCAATTCCCTACCTTTCACAAAGTAAACCCTCCAACTACCCAAAACACATAAAATACACCCTCACACTCCATAAAAAGCACAAAGTAACCCCTAGCACTTAACTTTTAAACATAAACCCTTGCACAAACTAAACCCTCCAACTACCAAAAGAACATAAACTAAACCCTCACACTCCTTAACTAGCACAAATTAAACCCCTTACACTTAATTTTTAAACATAAAACAACCCTACACATCATTTTGCTTTACCATAAATTGTTGAATTTAATTCATGCCAATTAGCATCGATTTGGCTAAACTTGATGGTTGAACAACGATCAATAAGACTTCATCATAGTATGCAACCATTTCTTTAGTTAAATTGGTACCCAAACCATTTTTATGGTCAGATGCTACGCGTTCAACAAATGACTTTGTTTAAACTTAAAGCGTTTTATACAAATACTGTGCATTAAGTGTTTCATACATTGCTCAAATGAGAAAAGTAACTTACCCCTCTTTCATAACTTCAATACAATTGATATGAACTTGAAACTTTAAGAATTTTAACAACCCAGTAACAATAAAAATTTTGCCACACACAAAGCCCGGTGCAATGCACGGGTGTGGTCAGGCCTCGTATATAACAATTTTAACATTCAACAGACTTAACAGTTGCATTGGCTCATTATGTTGTTAGTTGATATCATGTTAGTAGGTTTGTGGACTTCAAGTTCGTTAAGATTTTAGTTTGTTTTTTTCCTTTTTATTGTAATTGCACTATAATTTGATCAATAAAACTTATTATTTACGAGATCTGATAACGTCTAGATTTGGTATGTTTTGGGATGCGTTATCTTGGTTTTATATGTGCTAATTGGTGAAATAATACTGCTTTTACCCTTGTTATTGTGCAAAATGAGTTTCTTGTGTTGCAGCTAGCCGAAAGATACGAAGTGAAGAAAATAAGCTAAGAAATGAGTGCTAATTCGATATTTGATTTGAAGACCCATATGGAACAGTAAAATATGCACTTTGGATCATAAACATATGGTATGGATTGGCCCGAGGGACAAAAAGTTGATCGAAAGACGAAAGATGAGCACTTTGCCGCCAGGTAGGAGGCTTTGCCTCCCGACAGAGAACGCGATTGGATTGCCGCCCGGCAGGACCACGATGTCTGGTATGCGTTTAATTACACATACCTTTGACCACTAAAATCGGACTTAAATGTATAAAAACGTACCAAAAATACATTATATTTGTATGTTTTGGATTTGTATGATGCAGGTAATGGATATCCAAGAAAAGGACAAAAATCAAAGCCAAAACGACAAAACCAAGCACGAGAACGGAAAGAGCGAAAAAAAAAGTCAAAGTCAAATCAAGTCAAAAGTCAACCCCGGGAAGTGGATTTGGAAAAAGCATCGAAAATCGAACCCAAAAACCTAAACTGCCAAAAGTGGGCACACCCATACCCACCTAGCGGGCCCGGGTCAGCCCACTTATATAAACCCTTTTATAAAAACCCAAAAACCCTTTATATTTGTACCCGGCCCAAGAATAAGCCCAAAACCCAAACTGTTAAGACTTAACAAGCCCACATAAGGCTGTTAGTCCTTTATTAGCCCACAAGGACCTCTCATGAAATGTCACTTAACACTTTGAGGGGTAAAAACTGCCAAAGTCCAAAACCTTTATAAACTACAAGGACTGTGGGTGTAATAAACTTACACACTTTGAGGGACTCAAGTTGCCAACTCACTAAACTTATACCCTGTAACTCACATCCCTCCCTGTAGGAACCCGTCTAACACTTCATATGCGGAACCACACGGATCGAATCAAGAAAATAATAAAGAGAGGTGATAGTGTAGAGAGAGAGAAGAGAGAGAGATGAGAGAAAAAGAGAGGATATTTTAGATATTATGAGAATTGATGAGATTTTGATAATTTTGATAGATAGATATTTTCTTAGAGAAAATATCTATATATATATCCCTACACATTTAATGTGACGCGTGGGATATTTAACTAGGACTCGGGCTCGGGTTTTGCTTGGGATTAAACCCGAAACATATACAATATTAGTTTAACTATCGAGCCCGATTCCCGATAATATTCTATTACAACATTAACTAATTAATTGACCGAGACTTAAATACATAATGAACGAACTTCATGTTCGACTCAATATTTTGAGGCTAACAATCTCCCCCGAAGTGAGTTCATTGATGACACTCCTTCATGAGATCAGTGAGATTGCTTTTGTCGTTTAAGCTCGAGTGTTCTTGGTCTTTGTCTTCGTTGTAAGCTTGTTCCTTCATGCTTTGCGATCTTGACTTTGAGCCTTTGTCATTGTCTTTATCGTCTATGCCATCTTGCGATCTTGTGTCTTTGACCAACATGCTCATACTTTTGCATTATCTTGAAAGCTTTAAATCAGAGTTAGCGGAAGTCTTTGTCTTTAAATCTTGAGCTTTCTAGATAGTATGTCTTCGTAGATTGAGCATTTGAATGGGATTGAGGTTGCCGTTACCACCGTTTGACCTGCAGGTTTACGTTAGTGATAAACGAGAAAATTGATTTGAAAATCAATCGACGTGTCACTCGTTAAAGTGTTTTTGTAACACATCGAGAGTGTCATGTTTTTATCAAAATTCATCAACCGTCAATTCATTTACTGGACCAAATCGATATCCAGTTGTCACAAGTTTGATTCATATAGAATCTCGCAAGTCACCTACCGCAGTGCTGTTTGATGATGACACTGGAAGGATTTCCATTCGTCATTGTGAATACTAAAGAGTATCACTCTGAATGTTCTGGCAAATATCACAATGATATTGCGTAGGACTCTTGATAACAGCTTGTGAACCTGATGATGTTCAACAAGTGTTTGAAATGGAATGTGTCCTAACGAGATTTTGATTGATCTCTTGGCTCTAGACTCGATTAGTGCATTTTGGTTTTAGTACTCGGAGGCTGGAGCATATTGCCACCTATTCAATATCAACAATCTCGGAGTGAGATGTCAATAGATAACGTGTGTATCTCCGTGACAAATGAGACAAGTTTCTGTTGAGAGAAACCCGAATGGCTGGGAAGGGTTGTGCATTGCATCACTGGGTCCATGATGTCGTTTTCAATGTCAGCAATCAACTTGTGATTCTGACAGCATATGTATTGACCCGGTTTCTGCCTTAAGTTGTGTGGAGGGCTTCTTTCTTTAGACCCTTTATCCATACATTTCTTTTTAATTCTTCAACGCCTTCAATGCTTACCAAGACGTCATTACTAACACCTTGTTGTGATTGTTCCAGTGTTAACTCAATCTTAGTCGGCATTATTCCCATATACATTCATCTCCAATCATACCTAAGGACTGCTATTTCTAACTTTGGATTATCCTTGGGTAGATCCTCCGGTTCTGGTTGGATCATAGGATTGATTCCTAACCTAACCACCTTATGACTTCAGAATCGTCGTGAAATTAAGATGTTGTTGGGTATAAGATCGAACCATAAAACCTTTTCTTCATAAAACCTTTTCTTACTGTTTAGCACATTGAGTCGATTAGATCATATTTTAATTACATTTTCTCCCCTTATTTTAACTACTAAACACTTAGTTTTTGAAATACCTTGTGATTAAAAAGGTCTGAGAATTCTGTGGAGAAAAATATTATTAGATGAATGGTCTTGGAACATTTTGATAATATTTTGAATACAAAGTAATTATCGTTGATGATGTATCAAGAACACTTAAAAACTTTGTTGCTTTCGAAATCCCTCCACACTCGAATAAAAAAATATAGGACCAATTGAGAAATTGTTGTCTTTTGAAAACATTGTGAGGGTTGGAGTGTTGAACACATAATCTTTGAAAGATTATGAATTTCATCGAGAAATTCTTGGAATATTGTGTTCAATCTTTTTGGATAAACCAGATGTTAGAGGACTTCTCTTCTTACGGTAAGGGTAAGAGCCACTGAAACGTACAAGTATCCTTTTTCTTGAGCTAAAAACATTGAATGTCTTGTAAGAACAGCTCAAGACCGAGAAACGTTAATTTTCTCGTTGTGAGGATAAGTTATAAACCTTCCTTTATTTGAAGTCCGGGTTATGTACTGATATTTGCACATAAGCCATCTAGAAAATTAGAAATGACATGTTTTGAAACTATTTGCAACTCTCGCTCGAACTTCATTTACACACCCGTGTCAATGTTAATCGACATTTCTAAGCACGTAAATGTTATCGATTCCAAGAGACATGTCGAGAAGATTCTTTTTGGAAATTTTCTATTTTTCAGATTTTGTATTTATATATATATATATATATATATACCTGTTGTCCTCAGCATTGCTATGTGAAGGTGGAATAGTAATTCCAACTCTTGTCGTGATGTAGCTGTCTTGTTTGCTTAAGGAACAACTTTTGGAACCAGCTTTGAACTTGACTATTCATTGCTGTGGTCTTGAATTCCGAGTTCTGAACGGTTATGATCAGAAGTCATTTGATGAAGAACGAGGCTTGAACTGCGTTGTTCAAACGTCATTGCCATGAAGACCGAGGCTTGATCTGCTGTGATCAAACGTCTTTGCCATGAAGACCGAGGCTTGATCTGCTGCGATCAAACGTCTTTTGAACATTGAGGAACGGGGCCTGAAGTGTTATTTTCAGCAGACGCCATTTGTCGATCATCAGATCAAAATTCCTTGAAGCCCTGTTTTCTGAGATATCTGTCTTTTCCGCAACCAAACTCGAGTACTTCCTATATAGGATTGACGTTTTACCTGTACTTTAAGAGAGTACCTGCACTGACATCAAGAGCTTGTTCGCTTTCACATTGGTTAGTGATATCTGCATTTGAACCATTTGGGGGTTCACTGTTAACCTTTGTTGTGCTAGAGGCAAATGTCTTTCCAGTTGGAACCCATCTAAGAACCACATTTTTGTAGAACTTCTACCCGTCGGTTTACTACCTATGACAGAATCTAGGCGAGTCATTGTTTTTTCATGCTACCGGTTGTTCGTTCTTTTTGATTAAAAACCTATGTCCTTTTAGGATATGTCTTTTCTGGTTTCTTTGCATCATTATTGCTATACGGGTGTTTCGGGTGGTCGTTTGTCTTTTTAGAGGAACCTTAGCACACGAGTTGACTTCTATTCAGGAATTTTTATTACACAAGCGTAATGATTGGCATTAAAGTACACACTTTATGACATGTTCGAGCTAACAAAAATGTTTGGTGTCCAGAAAAATTTCTAGGGATCCTAGTGTGTATTGTGTCTTTTTCTTTGGCCTCTCTAGGTAGTGATTATGAGACAATGTAGTTTGAGCTTATACCTAGAAAATTGAGCTAGTTGCATCATTTAATGAGTTTTGCCAGGGGCGATTCTCTTTTCTTCCGGCAGATAATTGTGTGTGACAGGTTGATACACATCGTACTCTCACAACTTGGGAGCTAACAGTTCTTTTGAACATTTTGGGTCGTTAGATTTATACGCAGTCGGTTTAGACTAACAACGAATGGTTTTTCTATGTGGATGTAAAACTGGTTTCCCCTAGATTGAATGGTTTTTGCAACTTAGTATTCACACTATTTCCTGTTAATTTTCTTAACTCATTTTTTAATGCTGCGATTGCAAACCCTTTTTCCTGAAGTTGAGCTTTGAAGTTATCATTATTTGCAATCAAAGAAGTTGTGTGTTCTATGTTCTTAGCCTTGTTACGTGATAGAATCAAACATTTCTTTGTAATGGACTTTTCAAAGTCTCATTTTACTTGAGTAACTTTAGCCACTTTATGTTCCTGTTCGATGTTTTTGTTTCAATTACATCCTATGTCATGTTTATACCTTGGCTTCATTACTTTTTACATTCAAAAATTGACCTTGTTGCCCTTCTTTTAAAACTTGATTTTGATATTTAAGTTCAAGATTAACACAATGTGCTTCCATTCTTGAAAAATCTTTTTGAAATTGGGCAACAGTCTTTTTGAGACATACATATTCAGACTTCGAGTGTGATCTTAGAGTTTTTAGTTGTCATGTATCAGTTTATTTTGCAGGTAAAAGGAAGTATGTCATAGAGCATTGTTCGACAGCATTCTTTCTTTTTGTTTTATTTTCTTTTTTTTTTAATAGTCAACCTCTCCATTCATTATGAATTTCAGGTTGATCTGTAACTGATGTGGTACTGTAGCAAGGATATGATTTCAGCAGTCGTTTGTACCTCAGCCATTGCTCTTCATATATATGGTACTTGATATAGCTTATATACATGTGCTTCATTCCTGATTTGCTGCTTGTTCATGCTCTTGTAGTTTTGTCCCATTGTTTTAATGATAACTACAGCTATGGCATCCAATGCTTTTACTGAATCAACCTTTTCCCTCTGTCCGTCTGGTCGTCTTTCCTTACGCTGCGGTCATACTCCATTTTATGCAGCGCTCTTTTCTCAATCAGACTTTTTAACAGTACAATCCTGTTTTTGGTTCAGTGTATCACGGAATTCTGAATATCGATTCGATGTGTGTCTGAAAGTAGTTTCGTGTCTATAACAATATATTCATCCATTCAAATAGATCTGTGAGTTGTTGAACAGTTGAAACTGTGTCTCGAGTTCTTAAAAGAAGCCATGGATCAAATATCTTTGAAATTCTTTGTTGTCAAGTTGCTTTTCTAGTTGATCCACGTTTAGGAACATCGTGCCTGTAAAAGTCTCTAGATCTTGACAAAAAAGTGTCGTAAATGCGCGTTTGAATCCATCCTCTGTTCGACTTCCTTTTAAGTCGTTGTTTAAAATACACTTGAGGTGTGAATGAAGTCGTTGAAAAGATACCATGCAACTTTCTTTTGATTTGTCTTGAATTAGTTGCATTTGTTGTTCTTTTGATTCCGAACACGATGATAAGGTATCTTTCTTTTCCATTTTATCATGAGTTGAAGTGAAAATGATTTTGGATCTTAAGTGGATGTGATGTGATTGAAGTTGTGGTTACGTATGCAATTCACGTTCACGGGATTTTACACGTCTATGATTAAAACCGATAAATGAATTAACGGGATTTTATAAGATCACTAGATAATCGTAAATGATTAATTGTGTTAGATTGTTATTCTTTTGATTAGAAAATGATTGTTTGTTAAGTCCAAAATGAAGTTCTTGGTATTAGAGTTGTTGTCTATGGGAGGTCAATTTTTAAACAAGTCTCAACGAAGAACAATTGTCAAATCTCAACCAAGAATGTTTGGGCAAAAGGCAATGTTGAGATTTGGTCAAAAGGCAGTGGTTGAGATTTGGTCAAAAGGCAATGTTGAGATTTGGTCAAAAGGCAGTGGTTGAGATTTGGTCAAAAGGCAATGTTGAGATTTGGTCAAAAGGCAATGTTGAGATTTGGTCAAAAGGCAATGTTGAGATTTGGTCAAAAGGCAGTGGTTGAGATTTGGTCAAAACGCAATGAAGTCTTGATTTGGGCAGAGTTTCTCCTAGTCAAAACGCAATATAGGTCTTCAAATTAGGCAAAACGCAACCAATGAGCAAAACGCAACCAATGATCAAAACGCAACCAATGATCAAAACGCAACCAATGATCAAAACGCAACCAAGAACTTTGCTCAAGAGAGTACAAATACGCCAACGACGAAATATACGACTTTTTCCACCAAAAATCGCCTAAAAATCATCCTTTTTGACCTTTTAACTTGATTTCTCTTGCACAATTAGTTACCTTATGCCTAGATCTTGCTTAATAACATAAACATTCACACATCTAAGCACAAAAATCCGGGTTTGATTTTTTTGAACCAAGAACAAAAAGTAACTAAACTATCACGTTCTTGACACCATGATATGTTGCAATATAACCTGTTTGATATGTAGAACAAAGAGAGAACAAGTTTAACCAACACATAAGCCAAAATCAAAAGATGAGCCGTGGCCTCTTTTTTTTGATCTTGTTGAACCACAAGAATCAACCACGAATCCACACGTAGCTCTGATGCCAATTGTAGGATCCCGTTAACACTTCATATAACACATATGATCAACGAATTTGTAACAAGAAATTAGAAAGAAAGATGGTGGTGTAGAGAGAGAGATAAGAGAATTGAGAGAAAAGATATTTATTAAAATGAGAAGAGATATTTTTCTAAGTGAAAAATATCTATATATACCCCTACACATTTAATGTGACGCGCGGGATATTTAACTAGGACTCGGGCTCGGGTTTTGCTTGGGATTAAACCCGAAACATATACAATATTAGTTTAACTATCGAGCCCGATTCCCGATAATATTCTATTACAACATTAACTAATTAATTGACCGAGACTTAAATACATAATGAACGAACTTCATGTTCGACTCAATATTTTGAGGCTAACAGGATTGTATATCTTCTTTGTGTTCTTCACTTGCCCAAAAGCGGAAATGGGCCATTGGAAGACACGTTATTGTGATGACTCAACAATACTTTGAAGATTGTATATCTTCTTTGTGTTCTTCACTTGTTAAAAAGTGGAAATGATTGGATGAGACGCATTTCATTACGAAATTCACTTGACTTTTGACAACATAGGCACACATGCTTATGAGTGTCGGGATATGAGGATAAGACGCATTTCATTACGAAATTCACTTGTTGGAAATGATTACATGGTGAATCTTCTTGTGAAAGTGACGGGTGGATGAATCGAGGTTGATAGTAGTAAGGATGACTTGGTTTTTCATTTCACTTTGGTGATTTAGGGATGTACTAGAACTAATGATCACTAACAAGAGTGAATAATAGTTATGAGGTTTTAGTGTAAGGTAGAAGTGTATCTTGTGGTTTCTAGTGAATAAGGATCACCTATGTGAGTTTTTGAGAGTGTTTGGTTAAAAGATATATGTGAAGATGTGTGTTTTCCCTTCCTTTCAAATTCAGTGACTATCCGGATATAAACTAGAATAGGGGAATATAAAATGAATTAGGGTGAAGAGAAATAACAACGGAAGTAATAAGCTTGACAATGTCATGACGAATGATGGTTAGCATACAGTGAACTTCATTGGTGAAGTTATGTAGCTCTTTTTGAGTATTAAGAATGTTCTTAGAACAATCACACGACGAGGTACGCGGTTGTCATAAAGATGGTAGTGGAAATGTGGTAGGAAAATATTAATCATCTTTTAATAGATTGAGGCGTGAGTTAGTTTTTTGTGAAAACGAATTCGACCATGGTCAATGGTGTGTCATTTTAATTTGCAATTTCGCGAATTAAAAATGCTTAAACATTTTTGGTATGATTTGATTTAGTTGTCGAGGGATTTTTCAGTTTTGGGGGGGCATTTAATTGTAACAAGATATAAAATGAGAATGACATGTTTATGAGATTTGTTTCTTCATTCCTAAGGGAATGGAAAAAAACTAACAGAAGTGAAAGTACTTAGTCTTAAGGTGTGTATATTAAAGATGCTACGAATCACTTATGTAGAAACTCGTAAGATCTTTGTCACGTGAAGGTTGATGTAAGCTTTTAGCTTTAGGAAGAGCATTTTAACATATGTTGTTAAAAGGCTTGAATATGAACTTTCGAATATGACCTTTAACATTTGCGATCGCAAGTTAGAGATACTTGAATATTTCGGATATATATTTTAAGTTGTCAAACCTACTTGGAGGAGTGTTAGACATGTTAGCATTTAGCATTTAGGAGCATGTGTTATTTAGATAAACTAAGAAATATTTTATCTAAATTGCTAGAAAGACAAATGCCTTTATAGTGGACATGCATTTAATATCTAAGCAATTAAACATTGAGCATCAAGATCACGAAGACATATAATTGCATTACATGTGAACAAGTAATTATCTTAAAACATTAAAGCACATATGTAAGGTGCATTGTGTCTAGATTGACCAAGGAAAAGCCTAATTTCTACGTGCTTAGTGTGCACTCCTAATGATGTACAAACTTAGTAGATGTATACTATCTTCAGTATATTTAGGAAGAGCATTTAATTCAAGTTAGAGTATGATGTATGAGACTATCACTAGTGGTGCTCAATTCAGGCTAAACACGGCCATTTTTATGGGTTATACACGAGAACCCAACTTCACTCACCTTGGAAGCAATTCAACCGTTAGGTCAAATTGAATTTCTAGTGCGATAGATTCTCTAGTAGTCATTCTCATGTTAGAGAAAATGGAATTCTTATATTTGCCTAATGAAATGTAGCAAATATAAAATTTGTGTTATCTTTTCATAGAGGGCCTACCATGACTCAACTAACATGCTTTAATCCTAGTTCGCATAATCTTAATCAAGATGAGTGGAATTCTTAGATAACTGTAAGTAAGATGTTTTAAGAATTGATCCATAGCATGTCATTAGAGAAATAAAAATCTCATCTAATATTATTCTCTTAATGAATTTGTGATTCTTTAATTGATAAATTGATTTTAAAAAGAAACATATTTTATTCTTAAGCAAATATTATTTTCTAAGATTATTATTTTTTATCAAAGTTGTATATCATAAATGTATTTTTACTTGTTTATGCATTGACACATTCGTCCATTTGGTTATTTTTCTATTTCTATTAACCAACTTATTATTTTTCAAATTATATTGTAAATGTTTTTTCTTTTAACACGATTCTATTTATGTACGAAGAATATAAAATGGATATGAATATTTTTATATCCTTTATAAATCATTTAATATGATAAGTTCATAAATTCTTTAAACATAATGTTTCCTACACATCATGTTATCCTAGGTTGTTAAAGAAGAATTAACATTCTTATTTAAGAATTTAGTCAAATATGAATATGAGTTTTAAGTTGTGCTTTTAAGTTGTATGAGCAAATATTACATATGTTAGTAATTGCTTCGTGTTTGGTTTTTGAATTGACCATTTAGAATTGACATTGCAATGTAAAATTTTGATATCTCGGATGTAATATCCCAATTTGTCAATCCTACTTCATTGTGTATTTGATGCGTGTATTAAACTTATTAGTATAATATTTGGAACACAACCATTGGACAAGTAGACTCAATATGGCATCATCAATAAAAGTGTGATTTATGATCCGATGCATATTTTTTTCATCTAGAAAAGGTTGTAATTATTTTCATATCAATCTAGTGTGATTGAGTATATAGATCAAAGATAATATCTCTATATTCTGATATAGTCTTGAAGCTAAACAAATAAGAATCCAATTTCATGTCCATACACGAAAACTTATCAATTAGATTTAATAAAGATATCAATCATAATTTGAATAATGAATTGATATATTCTCGAAATCTTTCTTGACCTTCACGAACACTCATTTAAAAAAAAAACATTTAAATAGTGTGTTCCATTAATCCAAAGATTAGTTGTAAGGTGAGGTTGATGAATAATGATAAGTTAATTTCTTATTACAAGATTGTCGTAAATTTTACTTGTGCGAAAAACTATTTGTTGTTATGTATAATATACATAGTTTTTGATATTTTATGAGTATGTATATGAGTTTTCTAACAATTTTTATACAACACACATATTTTGTAAAATACTATATGTTTTTAGATAAATATAATTATGTGTGCGTGTTAGAACCATGCAAGCACGAGCATTTTCTTTTTCTTAGTTTTTTTTTTTGAACGACGACTTTTATTAAGAAAAACTAGCAAGGAGCTAGAAATTACAAAGAAATAAGAGACGGGTTTTTATACCAATCGTCCCAGCTAAACAAAGTATTGCATCTATACCGACACCAGTAATAAGAACTACAAATAATCTCATCAAAAAACGTCTCCTTAGATTTGGGCTTGGCCTCGAACATCTTCTTATTACGAAAATTCCATAGAAGCCACCACATCACAAAATAAATACCTTGGAACATGCTTTTATTCTTCTTCGGCAGTTTTACATTATCGATCCAAGACCTCCATTCTCCGTAAGAGTTAATATCCATAAAAGGCACGTCCCACCACCGATTTATTAATTTAGAAATCTTCTTTGCCGTGTTACAAGCGAAGAACAAATGATCATTGGTTTCAATCCCGACATCACAATTCACACAAGATAGAGACTCAATATCTATACCACGTCTGGAAATGTTAAATCTAGTAGGTAAGGAGTTCGTCATTACCTTCCAAGCGAAGGTGTTCACTTTGTTGGGAACATATCGAATCCACCTAGTCTTTAGATCACCTTTCGGAAGTAATCGCGAATCTATCATGTTTCTTGACGAAGCCACGGTATAACCACCAGAATTGTTCAATGTCCAAGACCATGAATCAGGAGACTGAGTAAGCACCACAGGGTTAATCACTTTCGCTAACTCTTCAACTTGAGTGAGTTCCAGCCCTCCTCTCGGATGTCTACGAAACGAATGGTAAAGACTAGGATGCGCAAGTTTTTGACCTACTGTAATTTGTTTGCTGTTTTCGAGAGCATACGCTCTAGGGAATCTATTCTTAAGCTTGCCCCCATCACACCACACGTCATCCCAGAATAAAGTCGAAAGGCCATTCCCAAGTTTCTTCTTCATGAACAAAAGCAGGTTAATACCCTTTTCCTCAAGCCTCCTAACCTCTTTAATAATATTTATCCAACATGAATTAGCTCCTTTACCCGAAATCTCATCAATCTTTCCATTGGCTCCGTGTATAGCCTTGATAACACGAGACCAAAGCGTAGGCTCATGGGCTAAAAATCTCCAAACCCATTTAAATATCAATCCTCTATTAAGAGCATAAAGACTAAAAATACCTAGACCACCGTTATCTTTAGGAGCAAGAGCCTTCTTCCATTGAACCCACGAAGCTTTTTTACCCGAACTCTCATGACCATTGAAGAATTTACTTCGAAGAGATTCCAGAATTTGAATGACACCTGCAGGAACTTTAAACATTGACATGTGAAAAATAGGCATCGAGCCAAGTACCGATTTGATTAACATGAGCCGCCCTCCAATCGATAACATTTTCATCTTCCATCTTGATAGACGTCTTCTAATTCTATCAATAATGTCCTTCCAAGATTGAATTTTATTCATGTCCCCTCCAACATAAGAACCAAGATATAAAAAAGGAGCTTTAAGAACAAGACATCCGAATTTGGTCGCCGCTCGAGAGACTTTACCATTATCAACTTCAATGCCCATGATTTTGCTTTTGCACATATTGATTTTTAAACCTGAAACCTTATGAAAACAATCAAGAACATGGATAAGAGAAGTTATATTACTTTCGCTCCATTCACCTATAAAAACCGCATCATCCGCATAGAACATGTGCGAAAGATTAACCAAACCACCAACATCGATACCATGGAACATACCCGCATCAACCACTCTTTGAAATGAAATATGGAGACTTTCCATGATTAATAAGAATAAAAAAGGAGATAACGGATCACCTTGTTTAAGACCTCTACCAAATTGAAACTCGTCGGTTGGACTACCATTGATAATGATAGACCCTTTCGAAGAATGAAGACAACATTGAATCCATTTTCTCCATTTATCCCCAAACCCAAACTTGCCTAAAACATCATCAAGAAAATCCCACCTTACCGAGTCATATGCTTTTTCAAAGTCCACTTTGAAAAGAAGAGTTTGTTTTTTCTTCTTCTTACACCAAGACATGACTTCATTTAAAATAAAAGGCCCATCAAGAATTTGCCTATCTTTAATGAAAGCCGATTGAACCTCATTAATAATTCCCCCCAAGACATCAACAAGACGATTAGTTAAAATCTTAGCAATGATTTTATATATGCTACCAATGAGGCTAATCGGTCTAAAATCCTTAACAAGATTAGCATCCGGAATTTTCGGAATTAAGGCAATGAAAGATGAATTACACCCTTTGGGTAAATCAGAAAATTTAAAAAAATACCTCACCGCTTCACAAACATCCCTATCCACAAGATGCCAAAAGTGTCTGAAAAAACCAAACGTGAATCCATCCGGACCCGGGGCTTTGTCGGTACCACATTCCCAAACCGATTTCTTAATTTCATCATTAGAAACCTCCCTCTCCATATGATCACTTTGCTCATGAGAAATCTGATTAGGAAAGTCAAGACTAATAGAAGCAGTAGGTTTGTCCGGCTTACCAAAACGATTGGCAAAATGGTCGAAGAACTCTTTCTTGACATCATTCGGGTTTTCAATCCAATTACCATCAACCATAACCCCCCTAATATTTTGAATATTACGCCTTTTGTTTATGATACCATGAAAAAAACCGGAATTCTCATCTCCTTCTACCGCCCATTTAATTTTAGCCTTTTGAGCCCTTTCCTTCGATTCTAAATTATCTATCTTTTGGATTTGATGAAGAATAGCTAAGCGGGAATTGACCAGCTCTTCATTCCCAAGCCCTCTATCAATATCCAGATCAATTTCCTCCAACTGTTTTTTAAGTCTAAGCTGATCGTTTTTCCGGGTCCCCGAATTACTCTTATTCCAAATACGAATCTGATTCTTAAGATTTCTAAGTTTATTCATCAAACTTAGAAGAGCATTATTTCCCACCATAGGACTGTTTTTCCAAGTGTTCTCCACAAATGTGTTAAAACCATCCATCTCAAGCCAATGATGGAAAAAACGAAATGGAGTAGGGCCATAATCGTAACCATTTTCTTTAAGAAGAATAGGCCGATGATCCGACAAGAACCTCTCCAATGTAACAGCTTTAATGTTCGGGCTTCCACTAATAACACTCTCCGAAACCAAGAATCTATCTAACTTGCTCATCTTTGTTGCGGATCTATGACACCAAGTAAAGCGACATCCACCTAAGTTAACTTCAACCAATCCCGAATCCAAAATAAAAGAATTAAATCTATGAGCACCATGTGGATTAAAATGAGTTCCGAATCTATCAGATTTGACACGAACCTCATTAAAATCACCCATGATAATAACATCCCCGTTCCACTTATCTACCTCGAAACGAAGAAAATCCCAAAGAGCTTGTTTTTCTTTACCCTCTTGAGGAGCATACACACCAATAATCATCATATTCTTTCCCGTTAACCTCCACTTACCTCTAGTAATCACAAAATAATCAGACACCGTCACACTGTTTTTGCAAAAAGAATTAGTATCCCATACGCAAAGGATACCTCCCGAATTTCCAACCGCCTCACTATACACATAATCAAAAACCGAATTCCCCCAACACTGTTTCACACAGAAGTCCTCAATCTTTTCCATTTTTGTTTCTTGTATAACTAAAAAATTCACTTTATTTTTGATACTAAGATCTTTAACCCAATCTTTCTTGGCCTTTTGGGCAAGGCCTTGTATATTTAAAGATAGAAAATTCATCTATAACCTTCTTTCCCTCCTTGTGTTCCAATGAGTTCTTCCAAATTTGCTATGACTCCTTCCATTTTGAATCCCATAACCTGTCCAACTTTTATCACATCTTCAAGTAAACCCACCATGGATCCACCTGTTCTAGGAATTTCAGAAACCTTGAAGTGACCCGCTGATATAGACCCATTAGCACTACCTTTCAATTTATCAACATCACCAGCCTCACTGAATTCATCATTCTGGTCTACCTTCTTCTCTGATGTGTCATTTTCACAATTATGTGTCAAAGGTGTGAAACCTGGTGGATGCTTCAAACTATCTTCAGAATTGGTATCCTTATCATCCAATTTATTCTGACGCTTAAGTAGAGAATATAAATTAAATGGGTCTTCCGAAACTTCCTTTTCCTTTTTCGAAAATATACCATCCACATGATTATTTTCCAGCTCTCCATCTTCAAATAAAGACTCAGGTACTATCTCACCATCACTATGTTCATCCTTGATTCCGTTCTTTTTAACTTCACCTTCCTCATCCATGGAGTTATCATCTTCACTTTCGTATTCATCTGTGAATTCCGGGACCCAACCTTGAGTTTCATTAGCTCTAATCCAATACATCTTACCTCGGTGAGTGATTTTAAAATCTTCTCTGATACTATTTCCTGCCTTCAAATAAACACAAAGTCTTTTAGAATGAAAACAAGTCTCATCCTGATCATCCACATCGAGCAATTTTCCCCACTTTTCAGCAATTCTAGTAAATGTATTATCTGTCCATAACTTGAAAGGAACACCTTCCACTTCGACCCACACAATCCTACCATCAACCTCGAATTCGTTTGTAGCCTATCCAAACCATAAACCAAAAATTTAATTCGGTTCGGTTTTGACAAATTCAGTTAAGTTTTTTTTGTTCGGTTCGGTTTCGGTTTTCAGTTCCTGTGAGTATTACCCGAAGTTTGAACACCCTTAATGCATAAGTTGAGATGTAATCAAATTTTTATAGATCTTGGGTGATTTGTCAGAGAATAAAAAATGATAGGACATCCCCTTTGTAAATTTTCCTGGAAAACAAGGAGGTGAAGCAACTAGATTATGAAGTCAAGATTTTAGTACGCGATTTTGACTAGCTAATATGAAGTTAAAAGGGCATCAATGTTCAGAGACACAAGAGTTTTCGCTTACACCAGACGACTTCTCTACACGAATAGAGATAAAGAATGAAATTGGTGTGGTAGTTAATACAAAGACTCTGAATATAAATGACAAGGATTTTACTTACAAATTTTGTAGTCAAACTAACAAGGGGAAATACATAGATATTTCCGCGGTTAAGATCACAAAGGTACTATCCCAAGAGAATGACCATGTTGCTGTTAAGCAATCATTTGTACTTTTAGCAATGCTCTACGTTGTTTGCCCCCAAACGCGGGGTAGAATCAAAAAGGGTATGCTTCACTATATGCAGAATATAAGTGATCTCAAGAAACAACCATGGGTGTCTCTTGCTATTAATACTCTCAAAAGCTGCATTAAAATGTACCATGATGGGAAAGAATCAGAAAGGCTTTTTAGGGGGATGCATATTTTTTGCATGGTAGTTTGATTAATTTTATATATGGTAGAGTTCAAATAGAGGTGACATTTATAACTGATTATATGTTTATGCACTTGTATTGCATGTGCAAACAAGTGGAAGGGTTGGATCTTTCCAATATTGATCAAAAAGTGACTAAGAAGTTTTCTTATTAAACTCGGAGGTTACTTAATATAATCCATTTTAACATTTCATTATTATTAACATATTCGTTTAAAGTATATCATGTTTATGAGTATTAGGTACTTTTGAATTAAAGATATTTTTGCATCACACTTTGTTATAGGAGTTCTCTAGAAAAGACACTAATGTAAAAGGAATAATCAAATGTGTTTGTCTTTAAGATAAACAAGGTTTTTAACCCGCGCTCCGCTGCGGAGCGCGGGATTTTACATTTCACAAAACATGTTAACAACTACTAAACTATAAATCTTTATTACACATTGGTAAAGTTTTAATATGTGCCTGCTAAGCAGATCTGGGCCATAGAGTTGATTGCAAACTGATGAATTGTCTGGTATGCTACTAAAGTTGATTGCACATGCTGGGCAGATCTGGACCATATACATGCATGTTGAATGTGTTGTGGAGTTAATGGCACACTGATGAGTTCTTCAGATTGAGCTGTTATGTATAAGCTGCATAAAACAAATGGTTTTTTATTAGTGTGCATAATAGGTGTTATAAAAGAACTTAGCAATATATGCTGCTTATTGATACAAACATTAACAAACAAAAGCAAGTGTCTGTAATTTTCATTGTCTTACATTCTCGTTGTAGCGTTGAGATGTTTAAATGGTTGCATTTGTACTATGGTTTGTTTAATGTATGTTCATTTTGTGTGTATCCATTTGTGTTTAAGTGTGATATGGTGTCACACCCCCAGACGGGGCCTGGACGGAATACGTGTCCGAGGGCGTGACGTCATCATACTTCAAACACAAGGCAATAAAGATAGCAGTGTATGAATTCTGTTTCTGGCGAAGTAAACTTACATGTATAGTTGTTGCTTGGATGGTGGCACTTTCAGTCTCCATTGTGTTTCTTTGGATCATTGGAAGGCCGTTGGAAGAGGGGTCTCTTTGTGTTCTTGTTTTTTCTCGTTGGAGTTCAGCATCGATTTTTGTAACTTCTTTTTTTATGCCAGGGGTCGGTCGTGGTGTTGCTTCAATTGCTGGTGTTGTCTCTGTGTTAGAAAGAAGTGATCAATTATTTTCATGTTTTATTGGCTATATGTTTTTGTAGATAAAAAAAAGCTATGGACAGAACGCTACCTTTGTTTCTATCTTGTGTACTGCCTACCTGCTTCCTCTTTATTGTATTATGCTGCTTCTTCTATTTTTGGATTTGTGAGCGGCTATGGTTGTCACGATTGTATGTGTCACTTCTTCAATGATGCCTCTTGGTGGTGTTCCTCCAGAAAATGTATGTTAAGAGTTTTTGTAATGTCTCTGATATTTTATAACTTTAGAATCATAAGTTGTTAAAAGGGCAGTTTAAACTATGAAAAGATTCTTCTCTTACAGTTTGATGTGCGACTGAAAGTCACAAATATTGGAATGTATGTTTTGTATCTGAATTTTTTATAATCAAAGTATTTTTCACGATTCATTTTGTTTGTCTAAAAGTAATATGCGAAAAAAGTGGTATTATGAATCGTATTGCAATAATGAATTGGGAAATACATTTGCGTTACTTACTGAACTGGCTTAGTGGCGCAAGGAAAGATGTAGCTTGGTGTTGATACATGTGTTTGGGCTTTTGATTGATGGGTGAATATCCAGAATGTCATCAATGGTAAATTTACCGGTGCCTTTTCATGTAGATGGTGTGAAGTGGATCTGAAAGACGTGTTTTACCGATGATGTTCACTATTTTTGTGGGTAATTGCCGCAGACTTGTTCCTTTGTACTTTTGAGCTAGTTGTAAACAGGGGTGTCCAGTAAATTATTCCCCGGCATTCGTGAAGAACGTGAACTGTGCACTGGCAGTTCCATCAGTGACTGCAGCATTGAAGTTGTACCTATTTGTTTTGGTGATTATCGTTGTTAATGTGTTTATGCTTTGAAGGAGTAATAGTAGTTATGTAGGTATATTTTGGTTGTGCGGTTATCTGTATGTTGGTGGATCTTGACGTCCGTGGTCTTCACAGGTGTAAGTGTCGTCTTGCTCCGTTCCCTTGTTGCATTGGCTGCATGATGCGTAGTGCCACTCTGTTTTCTTTAACTGCTGTGATCATAGCCTCACATGTAAACCGTAGTCCCTGCAGCAGGGCATGTTTATTGATTGATGAATGCAATTATAATACTGAAGTTATCGGTTGTTGGGTTTTGTTGCAGCAGTGTACTGAGGGTTTGTCTGTTCCTGTTCTTTTCTTTTTCTGGATCTTCATAACGGTATTTGGTTATTTGAAGAGGTGGGTTTAAGCTGTATTTTTCTTTGAACCTGCATTTTATCGTTGGTACGTGTTATGCAACAACTGTATTTATATATCTTAATATTCGTTTCTTTAAGGTTTCAATTTTACTTACGCTGCATGTGTCCTTGGATTTATGTAGTAGTGAGTTGCGAGAGTGGCTGCTAGTTGAACGTCTGTGGTTGGACACTCAAGTGTTAATGATATTGTTAAGAGTAGCAGTTTAATGCTTTCTATGTTAATGCATACCTTTGTATTTTGTAACTCGACAGGAGGTCACGACAATGATTACTGGTGGTGGTGTCTTTTCAATTTCGTCTTTGTTAAACTGCTTTGCTAAATTGTCCCACATTGTAAATTCGACGATGTTTCCGCTGCATTGGGACAATTGTGTATGTAAACGACGTTCAAATTAGGCAGTTTAAAGCTGCATAATGAACTACTTAAGTGGTTCAGAGTGTTGCTTACTCTATGATTTTGATATCGACCTTTCTCCGGTAGCTCTGACCTTTGTTTGCATCTCCAAAAGGTAACACGTCGCCGATAGAGCGTATGCATCCTAGGTAATCTGTCAGTTATAGGTATTAGTGATCTTAATACATATTTTGTTTGACATTGGAAAGTGGTCATGTATTACCTGTTAGGATTGGATATACCAGTTTTGAATTTTCGTCTCGCGCTTGCAATAAATTGAACAAATAAACAATGTATTCACGCATACATATGCTGCTATCAGTGTTCATAACGACATTTCTCTGTTCCATATCAGCTATTGTGGATCTTCTGTTGATGTCAGTTGCAGCTACAGAACGATCATAACTAAAACCACCGGCCTTGGACTATTAAGATTTAAACAAAGACGCTGAGCAAAATGGGGCATTATACAACACACTGTGGCACAAACGACTTTATATGATGGCATGTCAATCTAAGCCACATACAGAACCTAAATTACTTAACCGTACACCATTCAGCGCCATCAACGGGCATAAAGATGTATGCATCATGCTACTTTAGAGGCAGCCTAAACATTAATTCCAAAGCTACAATAAGGCTGTGAATGCTGTAAATTACTGTAATTTAGAGCAATCGAATAGATTATCACCATTACGTGTGTGTCGATGTGGACTTCTTACCCCATAAGAGGCTCCAAAGCATAACAAAATTTATGCAACACATCCAGAGTTGTATCGCTATGTAATACAGAATATAAGGGTATGCGTATCAATAACCTCATAAGAAAATTATTACGTTGACAGTCTTGTGCATACAAAGTATCCCATGTATATTTATTCCTCCTATTTTGTATTAAATCATTAATAGATACTTTGTTATCGTAAATTAAGATATAAGAGTTGTTTATAGGCTAAAAAATTCTACAATGTGTATGCACGATTATACATTTCAAATTTTCATGCCCATTGGCAAAAATAGGCAACAAAAGGGCAATTTATCACATTAAGCTAATGATTGGAAGGCACAAACAGAATGTTGATCAACTTTTAAAAAAATGAGGAATGCCGGATAGTCACCTGAACAACAGCTCTCTCTCCATCAACTTCCAAGACGTGACCACGCCTAGTTGACCCATCTCCTAAACGGATATTAACAATCTCTTGATATTTTGGTCCCTGTCATGATAAAAAGAGAAATGAAACTATTACTTGATGATGTCGCCTGTCTATATAAACATGGTTACAGATCAATATACAATTGAACTGTGTGTCCAAACACATATCAATTTTAATCATAAGCATGATCATAGTAATTATAACAAAAACAACAGCAACTATATTTGATAGGAGCATTGAAGAGAAACACTGAAACTAACCTTCACTTTATCAAGGATGACCAGTGTCCCGCAACACCAGAGACAGTTCTGTACTCTGAAAAAAACATCACCGGATAGTAAGTTCAGACATCAAGAGATGGAATGCTTTGTGATAGTCATAACAGGAAAAAAATGGGTTTCACACGTTTAAATAAATCAATAGAAATTAACGCCTCCAAAACTGTAAGGTGAAGTACCGCTAATAATCATCTTTCACATTACACATCTATAAACTGGTTTATATGTTATGTCACGCATTAAGTAGATCTAGCAAGCAATCCCAAACACCACATACGGACATCAACACTAATATTCAAACCTATCACCGAACCTTGGTTTAACTTCTAATGTCCACATAATCTCTACAAATGCCTCCTCATTTAAAAAAAAGGAAAAAACAAAGCCAAAATATATAAATACAATAAAAGAAATACTTGCCTGGAAGAGCGGCAAACTATTCTACTTCAAAGCTCGTCTAGAATAAACATAAAGCATCACTCATTCAGTATCGCTTAATCCAAGACAACCATAATCTTGACTTATTATTGATATTATCTCCACCTATCCTAACCTTAACCGCCACCATCACCTCCTGCCCACTTTCTTCTGTAACCGTTGCCTTTCTCTTGCAAAGCTGAGGTCTAAAACAACAACATACTAATAAAAGTTAGTACACCTTTTTACAAATATTATACAAAATTCCCTGTTAATATCCTGCAAAAACCACATCAACTTATCCTTACCCCCCTATTTAAAATGTAAAGTCACTGAATTCGACCATAAAAAAAACATGTAAAACGTGTTGAAAGGGGTAATCTAGTAAGGGTAAACCTCTAATTAATATACTTTGTATTATGCGGGCTCCATTTAATTGCCCTAAAAACATAAGTAATTTTTATTTACGAAATATATTTTACGAACAAAAATCCCAAGGTTATAAAAGTAATAAGGTAAGAGGCTCGCATATAAACGACAGCTCGACCTTTTGGTTTATATTGTATATATGCAAAATGTATGAATGTAACTAAAGTTCAAACTCACAAAAGTTAAAAGCTAATGTTGAGCTTCAGTATAAGTAAATCGAGAAAAGGAGGGTAAAAATCATGTCATGGAATGCAATACTCGGTAAGCCTTACCACCGCATAGTGCAGAAAATAACCTCAATCTACTCAAATCATTCAGAAGTATAGATGTTGTTTCATTCCTGCCTCTAACATTCACATTCTTTCTTTGTTCAGTTAGACATACACTATTTATACACGCGGTCAGATTCTCTGCAAAATCAACCCAACCATCGTCACGTGCGAATCTATAGGCGCCATCGACAACTATTTTCGTGTCACCCCCCACGTGCAAATGTGGGAATAGTATACTTTAAGGGACTGTTCATTGCCCATTAACGGAATGCTTTTTGAGAAAACTTAAGAGTTGATTCGAACATGAAAACCACTGAAACACATTTTTTCCAAAGTTTTCTCAATCAATTTAAGTAATTCGGTGTTTACATGATTAAATGCCGCCCCCATCAGAACCAACATTACATTCTCTTTGTTTGTATGAAATCACCACTTAAGGATGCTCAATCGCCACACCGATACAACAGTGTCCACACCATAAAAGGCGGCAACAAGAGATCGGTGGCATCGGAAGGAATCCAGCACGGGCACTGAAGCTCATTATCATTCTTATTTTCATAAAACACTGCTATAATAGGCAATAAGCAGATTTTATTTTACACAGTTAAGCATAAGACAAAATATAAAGCAACCTGAAGTCTTATTGATAGCCATAAGCTCAATAAGCAACCTAATTAGGTGGTGTGCCCGTAATATGTGATACGAACAAACAATAAGTGCATTATTTAACCACAACAGTTACCATATTCAACAACAAATACACAAACCGCTCACCAATTAACAAAATCGAAATTAATTTTTAACAATATGAACATAAATATTTTACCTATCAACTGAAAACTATATATTTAGAATATACTTTCGATTCGTCAGAGATTGTATACTCGGTTCTACACACAATCCGTCGATTCCAATCAAAGCCAACAAATGCAAATCCCAACAAAACAATCCAACCATATAATGCCACAGAAGTCAACTGGGAACCCAGGTTAAGGTCACAACGTTCCTACTGAAAATATGAGGTATGCTACATCCACAAAGGTTTCACAAAAGAATTTTTCACAAAAGGATTTGGCATGCATTGATAGGATGATGAAAAATTAAAAGGAAGAGAGAGAAATGAATAAGATGATTTAATTGGTGACAAGTCATTTTGTGGAAGTTTGTTTGTAAAATTTTTATGGTTGTAGCATTTTCCTGAAAATATAATCCGTTTTCTGTTAAAATATGAAAATAATAGTTGCGGTTTTTTCTTAATTGTACTTTTCAAAATGGCACATTTACTCCTAATTACTTAACAAACTTTTTTTCTTAATTTATAATAATAATGTTGAGTAAGTGTAATGTGATAAACTCGTAAAAAAATTTAAAAAGGTTTTCAGTAGTGATAAATTAATTATAAAAACATACGTTTATTATTTTTTTGATAGACACAGATTGAACAGTAACTCGATTATAATAATTTAATATTTGAGTGAACAGTAATTTGTATTTAAAATATTGTACCGCCTACAGACAGAAAATTGAGTGAACAATAGATCTAACTTGATTATAATAATTTAATATTCGAATGAACAGTGATTTATACTTAAAATAATAGAAAATTGAGTGAACAGTAAACCTATTATTAAAATATTAACCACTTCACACACTAATCTTTATGAAGTATTATTTGATAATAAAAATACATGTTTCTCATTTGTAACCCACACAAAACATAAATAAAAAACACATCTTACCTACATCTTTATCTTCTTTCTCAAACCTAGATTCAATCACCACCAACTCTGGCCACATACCAGATTCAACCACAACCATTGACACGAACAAAAATATAGGCACCAGGTGAGAAGAACAGTGGTCTGTGCCACACGAGGCGATACGAGTTTCCTTAATCAAGAAAGTGTAAGTTTTCACCCTTTTAAACCTTTGATAATTAATCTTTTTTATAAAGATTCAAAGGTACCAAACTATTTAATTTTAATCAAATTCACTCTATTTACATATTGATGTTTAAAAAATTATGCATCAAATTTAAAGATACAAATTGGGTTTTTTTGTGCAAGAATTCAATTGACTGATCAAGGATCAAAACTCTTGAATTAGTTTTACATGGGTTGAAGATTCATCATGTTTACGCGTGTTTTTGGTAAGCCTAAACAACAAGCTAACGCTGTTGTGACCTTGGATAAACTTAATGAGGTAAAGTTTTCATTTTTATTGGTTTTTATCATCTAGGTTGTTTTTTGTTTGATGATTTAAGGTGTTTTTTATTGGTTTTTAGTTTTGTTGTTATGTTTTTTATTAGGTTTATATGTGTGATCACTTTGTTTTTGAGAGCGTATAAAGGCTGTGGCGTGAAGCGCGTTACTTAATATATAGATAAAATTTTGATTTTTAATGTGAAATCTTAGGTTTTGTTTTTGTGGGTTTTCGATTTTAGGTTGTAGATGATAAGCAGGTGGTTTGGATGACTCATGAAGATTAAGCGTTCTGAAGTTGTAGGATACCTACATGAGGTCTAACATTTTTTTTTGCACTATCTCATTTCTACGCTGTAAAGAACTAGATATAAGTGGTGGGATTGTGTAAGGGGTGTTTGTTTTGGCTTATGCCTTATTTGGTTTCCTGAGTATGTTCCATAAGCTCACTTTTTCGTAGCTTATTTTGAAACTTTTCAGCTTATATAAGTTTATTATGTCATAATGAACCTACATAAGCCTAAAAGCTTTAAAATAAGCCACATAAGTGAGCTTATGAAACACAAGCCCAAAACCAAATAATCCATAATCCGGTAATATAAGCCGAAACAAACACCCCCTAAGAATTGGTGGACAAGTGAACCATTTTGGGCGCTTACCGATTCTAAAATTTGAATGTGGCTTCAGTTCATAATTTAAATAGATAGACACGGTTAGGTTTGGCTGAGTTTAGGTAGCTCGGATATAGCAAACCAATCTTAAGCATACTACATAGGTACGTCACACAAACAAAAATGAGGCAGGATTTTTAAACGAATAAAAAAGTAGAGAAATTGCCATAAAAGCAAGTCGCGCTATTACAGCTTGCAAACATTTACGAAATAAGTTGAATATAGATACCGACAACAAAAGTACAAAAAGATCATGTGTCTGCAATAAATTAGAACTAATCTTTATCTGATAATTTCGCAAGGCTGCTCATATAGAACGTTAAACCCTAAAGACATAGAAAGAGAAAGAGACGAAAGAGCAGTTTGTCTCTTACGTTTTTTTGTTGTCCAAATAGGCAATCTAAAGCAATGTCTACTATACTTTAGGCCTGTTGATGTATCTAGACAGGTATAAAATAGAGACACATCCAGGCCGGGTAACAGGTCGAAATGATAATTTTGTTCACACGGTTTGGGTTGACAGTAAGACCCTCTTAATTTAAAAAATGTATATAAGGTGTTACATGATTACAGAAACTACAACGTGCCAGACGAAAGAAATTTTTTTGAATGGTATTTCTTTCATGTATCAGTTCACTCATGGTTATTACCCTCTCTTTACAGAGGTCCATGGTCTTCTACGAGAATTCAGGGTTGCAAAATCTCAATGTAGGGTGCGTAGTGCGGCACATGGGATTATAAGCATTTCTACCAGCCCTTCAATTGGAAAAAAGTTGAACATTGCTGCTTCTGGTTATAATTTTGATAGGTATGATTTCTTATATCAGATGAGAGACCTGAAGAACATGTTGTGCTTATTTGAACAACAGTTCAACCAGCCGGTTTAACTGAAGTGCTTATTTGATCTATTGCTCCAAATTCAAGTTTTATCGTGTTTGCTTACCAGCCCATCTATAGATCAAATAAGCACATCAGTTTTATCGTTATAATAGAGAACAATACGACCGATGGTATTGTTCTCTATTATAACGATTTGCATGAGCAAATGGGTCAAATAGACTTGAATTTGTTTCTAATATGTCAAAATTGATCAAATAAGCACATTAGCTTTATCGTGTTTGCTTACCAGCCCATCTATTTTCATCTTGTAGATAAGAGACACGAAGAACATGTTGTTTATCTAATAACAATCTTGAAATTAGAGTGGTCTTTTGTGGGCTAGAGATGCAGAACAAGATATTGTTCCTACTTGCAGGTATGCCATAACCTATAGTTACTCATGTCATTATTTATTAGGAAAGAAGGAGCCACTGTCATGTTAAAGTTGTTTGCGTATGTGCTCAAGTTTTTACCAGAGAATTAGGAATTGTCATAGTCCCTTGGGGCTCTATTGGGTGGTGGGTTCTTTGGTTCAGGCCTGAAGTTGATGGACAATTTTACCCAGACACTATTTTTGCTCAGTGTTAATTTTATGTTGCTCATGTGAGTATGCTTATAAGTGGAAAAGTTTATTTCTATAATCACAGGATCCGATGAATGAAGTATGAGTTATCGAACGTGTAAATTTTTATTTTGTTCAATTGTATGTTAAATTGGTCTCACTTAATGAGCATACTGATATTTATGGTTTTTGAATTCATTTTTGAACATAGGGTTAAAAATAGAGTAAAAAGGTTGAAGAAAAAACTGGATCACAAGGTGGTTGGGGTGATTCATGGGGCAAGAAAAAAGGCGAGAATAAACCTCGAGACAGGGCTGAAGGGTCGAGTGAACAGACTACTGATAAAGGGAGTAATTAGGGATGGAACAGGAAGGAGGAACAAAAACAGGAGGACCAAGGCAGGTGGAAGGAGAAAGAGGGATGGGTTCCTAAAAGAGATCACCCTGCGAGGCCAGTAGGAGGACCGAATAATGGTCCTAGACCATGAGGGCCTTCTACCACACCGAAACAAAGGCCTAAAATTTTCACAGCGGATAGCATCAAAGCGGGTAATTTCTATCATTTGCTTTTAGTAATTCAGTTCCTTTACGTACAAATGAATATTTACTTGAAAACGAAAGGTCAAATGGGCAGAAAGGATCGAAAAGCATAGTGATTGGGAAACTATCTGAAACTCTCTCCTCTTCTTGAGTGGGACGACCCAGAGTGTTAGATGGTGTGCTAGGAAACTATGAACAGCCCAAAAATAACCTTGGACAAATGCCCCTTAATGTTGCTTCAATTACTTTTTTTCCGGCTTATGGGCTTAAATGAAGTTAAAAGCTTATGACCTTATAAAGCTGAGTTTATGGACTTCAAGACGATATTAGTGTTGATAAAAGTAATAACAAGGTTTTGATTTATAGTATGATTTTGCGACTATATAATAAGTTTTATCATCTCACTTTACCAATACATTCGTACATGTTGTTTGTAATTGCTTTTGAAACGAAACTACTAACAAACAGCCTGTTGCGGATAGTTTATTGAAATCAGTGTTTACATAGGTTGCTTAGAAATGCTTAATGGAACTACTTATCAACGAAAAGTAACTGTTTGTGATTAGTTATCGGAAATAGTTATAGAAATTTTTTAGCGATTCAGAATTGACTACCGCATTAAAGACCTTGCTAATAAATGCATGACAGAAATGAGGAACTAAGGCCTCACGACACATAACCCGGGTCTGAAAAAACATCACAAAACCTTGAATGAGACTATTGTAAATAGGCCTTGCACAGGCACACGTCATAAAAAGTGTTAAGAGGGTTTTTTGTCCATTTGATTATAATGTGGTCGACCCAAGTGTTTCATGCCTTACGATCCAAATGGGAAAACCAATCAAATTACTAAAGAGCAAACTGATGAAATAGGTTGAACGGGGTGAAAGCTTATTAATGTGTATTTGATTTCAGTCTATTTTTGATCGTATGAATGGCTGTCTTTCAAGTTTTGAGTTTCAGATTAGTTACGAGAATTCAATAGTGACTAAAATTCATCAAAATTAAGCACTTCAACATGATTAGTTGAAACTGCTGATTTTCCCTAAAAGTAATGAAATAAGCGACTACACTGTTTTAGATTGTCTTTGTCGTACCATTCTCAATTGCTAAATCTACAGTAACATGTCCTTAACACACAAAAAACACAAAACACATGCCAAGTTGTACATCTCATTGTTTCGTTTTCATATAGAATACCTTTTGGGCTACTGATACATTTGAACTGTATCTATTGACCGATAACTTGGTCTTGCAAGAAAAAATGACATCTATCTTCTGTGTGGAGGACATAGCACTTTTTCTGTTGTGACTGTGACGAACCAATTCATTCAGCAGGTAGCCTTGCTGTTCACCGCCATCATTTCTTAGCCATTGGGAACACAAAAAAGAGATGGTGACTACGATGATGAGGAGGGATAGGATCGTGGTATGTAAGTTCCTGGTCATTCACTTAAATTTTCTATTCTTACTTTAGGGGGGGTTTGGATATGTATTTAATGATTTGACATCGTAATATTTACTTTCGAGCATATAAGTAAAGAAGATTATTGGTATGGTTGCATGCCCATCCCTAGCTTTTTTCATATCATTATATAGAGTAAGTCGTTATCATTATATACAGTAAGTCGTTAGCTTTGTTTCATATCATTATATAGAGTAATTCGTTAGCAAGTGGTAGTCCTGAGATCTCGAATGCTTTAGCTATTTTGTGTTTTTTCCTTCCATCTATAAAAAACTACATCCACGTTCTGCACACACATACCATGTTTGTTTCACACACATTTTTCATGCGTTTCACAGAAAGTATGTGATGGAATAAGATTTCCGATTGAAGGGAATGATGATATTTGTGTACTAGCATGGTTACATTCCTTCCAACTGCTTTCAATTATTGTGACTGTTTCGTTAACTGCTTTTACTTACATATAAACAAATTATACACTGTTACTATGTTAACAAGGACATAGTCAACGCCACCAGTGAGACCATAATGCCGTGGATTGTTACTAATATAAATTGTTCAATAGCTATCTCTTCTACATGAAACTAGATTCTATTGAACAAGAGAAACATAGAGTCTCAGCCCTTATCTCTATTACTTAGTTATCAGGTTTAAAATAGATTCATTATCTTTATCAAAACAAGAATAATTGTGAATGTTTGTGCAGGCTTGCCAGTATTATTGCTGAAGGCTTTGGTATTGTAAAAGGAGTTGCTCACGGAGTTGCTGACAATGTTCCCGCTTTCAAAAGCATGATAACTCATTTAACTAAAAATGATGCCAATGAAGCTTTTGATCGATTTTACAGTCCAAAAAGTGTAACAAGTGTTGATAATAAAGTGACGGAAACCGCATAGGAGTATGCCTTGAAGCGTACAAGAGAGTACTTAGCAGAAACTTTTTTTGGACCAGAAGGTAAAAGAGGTTTCGATTGGGGATGGACACAAACAAAACATTATTTGGTTGCAGTGAAGCGGTGTCAAGAATATAGGGAACGTTTAAATCCCTATTGCCCTCCTACTACTCAATCAAATAAAATGTTTCCTCAATGTGCTGCACAAAGTTGCGGCTAATAATGCGTGGTAAGGTACCTACGATAGTTGTACTTTACCAAACATGTAATATCTTATCCAGGCTTGATGAAACTGTGTCAAAACCTCAATACATGTTCTATTCGCCTCACTCATGAACATATTAGTATGTGTATATATGAAGTATCTCATATCCTGATTTGGTTATTGGCTTATAATCTATTCATATACTGTCTATTGTGTTGCAAGAAACATAAAAAGCACAACTATCTATTATCATAGATGACATAGTATTTGGCCTCTACCAATGCACCTAATAACAGTTGGCCCATTACCAATGGGATCTAATGTTCGTAATTAAAAATAATAAGCACTTTAAAACAATAAGATAAAAACAATAAACAACTTCTGATATCTTAAAAAAAATTCACCTTAAATAAAAAACAAACTTGAAAGAACAGTGACATTATGTACACTTTCAAAAAGTTTGTTGTTTGATTACGATTCATATATACTAAAAACAAAACATATATATATTAAGTGTGTAAAGTTTAGTCATAAATGAATATATTCCAATGTATGCCTTTCCATAGCCACATGAGGCATATAATACCCAACAGAATATTGTAGTTAATATTACAATACACAATTCGTAAAATGATATACAAGATTTATTTTAATCTATTTTCGTTAAATGATATACAAGATTTATTTTAATCTATTTAGTAAAAGAAATGTGTACAAAAAATGCTACACAACAAAACAATATCGTACATAACCATTATACGGTAAACAAAACTCTCCGCTGCGAAGCGCGAGTTCCAAAAACTTGTTTAAAACAAATCGGAAAAAAAATGTGAGATATAATTTGAATGCAATCCATTTTACTTGTAAATGACAGAAATTTTATTCATGGAAATATCTAAACGTAAATATCTAGTGAAAATACATAGTTGTGCAAGAATATCTGCATCACTTGACACGTGTTCTTATTTTGGTTTCCTAATAATGCGTGGTAAGGTACCTACGATAGTTGTACTTTACCAAACATGTAATATCTTATCCAGGCTTGATGAAACTGTGTAAAAACCTCAATACATGTTCTATTCGCCTCACTCATGAACATATTAGTATGTGTATATATGAAGTATCTCATATCCTGATTTGGTTATTGGCTTATAATCTATTCATATACTGTCTATTGTGTTGCTAGAAAATAAAAAGCACAACTATCTATTATCATAGATGACATAGTATTTGGCCTCTACCAATGCACCTAATAACAGTTGGCCCATTACCAATGGGATCTAATGTTCGTAATTAAAAATAATAAGCACTTTAAAACAATAAGATAAAAACAATAAACAACTTCTGATATCTTAAAAAAAATTCACCTTAAATAAAAAACAAACTTGAAAGAACAGTGACATTATGTACACTCTCAAAAGTTTGTGTTGATTACGATTTCATATATGCTAAAACAAAAATATATATAGTAGTGTGTAAAGTTTAGTCAAAATGGAATATATTCCAATGTATGGCCTTTCCATACGCCACATGAGGCATATAAGACACACAGAATATTGTAGTTAATTATCTACATTACACCAAATTCGTTAAATGATATAACAGATTTATTTTATTCTATTTTCCGTTAAATGATATACAAGATTTATTTTAATCTATTTAGTAAAAGAAATGTGTACAAAAAATGCTACACAACAAAACAATATCGTACATAACCATTATACGGTAAACAAAACTCTCCGCTGCGAAGCGCGAGTTCCAAAAACTTGTTTAAAACAAATCGGAAAAAAAATGTGAGATATAATTTGAATGCAATCCATTTTACTTGTAAATGACAGAAATTTTATTCATGGAAATATCTAAACGTAAATATCTAGTGAAAATACATAGTTGTGCAAGAATATCTGCATCACTTGACACGTGTTCTTATTTTGGTTTCCGAATGAACAAGACACACTGCGCAATGTGTGCCGGGGCTTAATAGTCACCAACCTATAACCACACATTGTTATCGGTTATATCACATACACGCGTGCATGCCATAAAATCTTACGTAATTTTATGCAGACAAAAAAATTAAAGTATAATCCCACTTTGAGATCCTCAAAAAACAAGGGAAAAAAAAAAAACAAATGGGTTAATCCTAACCACTCATTTTTTCATCATCCACTTTTTCACCTTTTTCTTAAAACTCAAATATCTAGCAAACGATAAATCGTTAAACGAAAAAAAATACACCATCGCGACGAGTATTTTTTTATCTTTCTATAGAGGGGCACTTATATATACTTTCGACGAACTTTTTTCGAATTTTTTTTTTCAATCACGTCAGAAAAAATCTCATGGGATTTTTTGAAATCACATGAGATTGTGATACAAATCTCATGTGATTTTTTCAGACGTGATTGAAAAAAAAACGGAAAAAAGTTCGTCGAAATATTCGAAACGAGTAATTTTTTATCTTTCTATAGAGGGCACTTATATATATATTTTCGAAGAACTCTTTTTTCGATTTTTTTTTCAATCACGTCTGAAAAAATCACATGAGATTGTGATACAAATCTCATGTGATTTTTTCAGATGTGATTTTTCGACGAACTCTTTTTTCGAATTATTTTTTTTCAATCACGTCTTAAAAAATCTCAATGGAAAATTTGTATCACATAATCACATGTGATTTCTTGTGAAATCACATGAGATTGTGATTCAAATCTCATGGATTTTTTTCAGACTGTGATTGAAAAAAATCAAAAAAAAAGTCGTCGAATGTATCACAACGAGTTTATTTTTTAATCTTTCTTTAGGGGGCACTTTATATACTTTCGAGAACTATTTTTTCGAATTTTTTTTTCAAGTGTAGTCTGAAAAAACAATGAGATTGTATCAGAATCTCAGTGATTTCAAAAAATCCCTATGAAGATTTTTTTCTGACGTGATTGACAAAAAAAAATTCGAAAAAAGTTGTAGAAATATATAGAAGTGCCCCTCTATAGAAAGATGATTTAATTCTCGTCGCGAAGGTATGTTTCGTTTTGCGTAACGATTAACGGTTTGTGAGATATTTAATTTTTAAAAAATAAGGTGAAAGTGGGTTTTTTAATTAAATTAATATAAGAATTAATCTAAACCATTAGATGAAAATAAAATGGATGGATAAGATGAAGCGGTTTGTTCTTTTTTTTGACCATGTTCCTTATGGAACTTTTCTCTAGAGGTCATATATTGTTATTCATCGTTTTAGCGTCACTTCAAATTACTTTTTTCATTCACTTCTTTTGAGCAAGGTTATAAATAGCTTGAGCGTGGCTTGGCGGCATGACAAATCTTACGTCTTAAGTGCTATAGCGAGTTATGACGTTTTTTAAAGCGTGATTTAAAGCGGTATAAAATATAAAAATATTTATAAATTTATATATCATATTTTAAATATATCGAGTTTACAAAAGTGTGGAAACTAAAAAGGGGGTTGAATAGTTTTTACCGTTTTAAAATTAAAACTTAGATTGTCGACTTATATGAACTCAAAAGATATACACAAGTGTATATGATAGCGATGCAATAAGTAAGTAACTAATCTACGAAATATAAACAAGTAAAGATAAGAAAGATCAAACTGATGACACAATGATTTATAGCGGTTCGGCTACGAAGCTCCTCTTCGCCCTACTCCACTCCCCAAGTACCCAGCTTGAGAGTTATCTTCACTATGTCAACAAGCTCCCTTTAGGCGGAGAAAACCGTACATGTCGCTTACACTTTTTCCGGTACTAACCTAAATACCAAGTTCTACTTCGAGATAGAACCAATCTAACACACTATGTATTTTATGGCCTAAATACTAACCTATCATACACATATGATACACACAACACACAACACAAGATATACAAGATGAATGATTATCACAAACGTGATGACACAACTAAACTATTAACACTTGAAGCTTGACGTCTTCTTGAGTGTTCTTCACTAAAGAGTGAAATGAGTTGATCACTTGTAATGGATTATGTAACAAGTATAATGATCAAAGAATATACAAAAGATAAAATATGTGTGTGAACATATTTGTTAAGAGTTGTATAAAATGAAAGCTTAAGGTTGGTATTTATAGGCAACCTTTTGAAATTTAAATCTGTCCCAGGGAAATGATTCGTGCGACTCATGGATCTCCCATACCCTGGATCCGTCCCGTGTATTTGGTGGATCCGTGGGTGGAGCTAGGACAACATTTGTCATTTTGTGATTAACCCCAAATCTATACAAAATATTGTTTTGTACTTATTAAAACTAGTTTAATAGATTATTCTAGAAGAAAATATTTCTTATCACCAATAAGAAAAGATTTTCTAGATTTGAAAAGATTGTTTTCACTTATGGTTAATCTTATTTTGTCTTACATGATTAATATAACTAGCTTATAATTAATCATGTGTTAACTTAAATCATTTGATTAATATTTTTCTTTGATCATTAACGATGTTTAATAATGTCATATTCATACCTTAAGTGATTTGTCGGCGTCAAGTAAACTTTCGACTAAATAACTTGTTTACGTAAACTTTTACGTAGTATGACATTATATTTGTTATTATCAAAACATGAAGATCATTAAATATAAATATCGTTTTTGCGTGAATATTTGTATTAACAATCTCCCCCTTTTTGTCAAAGCAAAAAGTGTTGTAGAGGCCTTCCTTGCATGTCTTGTTTTGACGAATGCTAAGTAACTTGGTAACGAATGCAAAGTAAAAAATAAAGACTAGATGCAAGTGCTCCCTCTTGGTGTATACTCCCCCTTGCTTGGGGCACCAAGTAATCAAGCTATGGATGCGTGCTACAAAACAAAGTTAGTAGACAAGCAAATATATATATGACAATCACAAATGCACACATATACATTTTATGCAATAAACATCCATCATCAACACAACAAAAGAAAATAATGTTGAATCCATTATAAAGGATAAAACATAAAATTTGGCGTAAAAGTCATGATAAGCTTAAACTAGAAAATTAAAGAAAACAATTAAAAATCCTAAATCTTGGGATAGAAAACATTTTCCCATATAATCCGAGGGGTGAGGTGAGATGGTTATGCGGCTAATGCAGAAAGTAAGGTGGGTGTGAAGAAGAGCCGAGGTGGTCGAGAGACACGTGGTGGTGGAGATGGATTAGAAGGACCCGGTGGCCAATTATCTATGGTTTGAACATAGGGATCATTTGGTGACATTTGAGTTGGAGTAAGTTCTTGAGGTTCTAGTTTTGTCGGAATGACAAAACGAAGTTTAGGTGGTGGTGCAACGTGAGTTGGTGTCGGAGACTCACTTAGTGATGATGAAGAGGTGTAGTGTGTGCTTTTGCTAGAGATGGATTTTGATGGAGCTTGAGGTGGTGAAAGGGATTTCTTTATAAGAGGAGGTGAAAGAGTTCTCTCATTTGGTTGTTCCTCACTTGAGGATGTGAGATTGACATAGTTTGGATACCTGACACTCATTCTTGCGGTTTTTCTTTTGAAGTTTGATGAATTTGTTTTGGATGAACTAGTCATAGTGATGAACTAGCAAGGTTGTAATGAGGAATATGGTGAAAATGTGAAAAAATGGTGTTTAAGGATGATGATTATAAGGAGAAAGTGGTGATATGAATTGTATAATGATTATTGGATTATATAGAGAACATGTTATATCCTAAGGTTTAAGATCCCACATAGGATCATATAGCATGGTTATAAGATAAAGTAGAAAAAGTTAAAAATCAAGAAAATTCGAATTTTGCCTGGACTGAGTGAGCTACGGATCCATCAAAACAACATACGGATCTACCATATGGTGGATTCGTGGGTCGCAGCTTTCAACAAAAATGACCAAAACATCAATTTGCACCCAAAACATAGAATACATTATCATGCATGTAATGTTGTAGATAAAGCCTAATCCCATGAAATTCATTACACAGAATCTAGTAGACCTGCACATTATCCTATTAATATTACACGTACTGATTTAACAATTTTTAGTTAATATTTTAAGATATCCTACTACATATTTATTTTGAATTACCATTGAGAACGATCATGATCGTGATGATAATGCAAAGCACAACGATAGTCATCGATGATTTCATCGTTAAGAGAGAATTTGCTCATCATATCCATAGAGGGATGAAAGGAAATGAAGTGTTTACTTTTAAGAGAGAAACGAGTTATCATGAATAATCTTAAGAGTTTAGATAGAAGGAGACTGTAAGGTAATGGTTCATTAGGAGAGTTTTTGAAATGTTGCATTCGTTTGGCCACGAAGAATGCTAGATTAAATGGAGTGGAAGTAGTGATCCAATAGAGCATGTATGCACCACAAGAGAATAATTGAATTTTAGATCCATTGTCACAAAGAATGTTTTCTCTGATAACAATTTATGTGGTTTTAAGGTAAGGACACACTTCATTAGTGTAGAGAAAATTTGGATTGAGTGTGTCGTATTTTTCTCCATTAAGCCTTTTCTTGGTTATGTTAGTTATGATTAACATGGGATGATCAAGTTTTGTGAAATATGGATCGTTTGTTTGTGAGTTATTGTAGTTGAGAATGGATGTAAGCGACCATTCATTGCTATAAAAGCAGTGTCCTTCGTGAGGAAGATCTAGAAGAAATCCGAATTCTTTTAAAGTAAAAAGAAATTTTTCTTCAAAGATGTTGAAAGAGACAAACCAATCATTGTTTGATGAGTAAAATTGAAATGATCAATAGAGTTCAAAAAGAAATTGTGGGTAAATTTTCCCATCTAAGTGGTAGAGGGATTGGAAACCATTTTTAAGGAAGATTTCTTCAAGTTTGACTTGAGTGTTGAAGTTGTTATCAATGATTATTCCCTCGTGTATAGAGCGGTTTGCAAAGTCTTCATATGACATTAGATATCTAAAGAGTTTATTATGATTTCTATGAGAAAATATTATAAATGACAATGACTCGATAAGCAAAAAAAAAAATGTAAGTGTGTCTATATAGGCTTGATGTGGGTGTGCGGTTTGCTTGACTCAAACAATAAGAGAAAAAATAGTATTAATACTAGTAATAAGCAAACCTTAATGCACAACCTATGTTTGATATTGCTCTAGATGAATAGAACGGAAAATGCTTATGAATTAAGCATCTCGTATATACATTCATGAGACCTAATGCATGAAGAAAAATGTTTTTGCGTTGTATTAACAATGTAGTTAAACAACCCTTGTTTTGAAAGGTTCTTAGAAGTGAAGTTTCAAAAATCATAACTTAGGGTTTTTGGCAAAAAATAATTTTTGCCGAATTGATTCAATTATGCTTTCTAAGTGTTATAATATTTATACATTGTTATATCTTAGTTCTAATTGCACAAAAATAACAAGAAAAATTGAAAGCCCCAAGTTATGTGATTTGATTAAAATAAAAACCCTAGATATGAAATTAAATAGAAAATAAGATGAAATCACTTACAATAGTTGTTATAGATTGATGATTTATTGATGATCTTGTAAATTAATTACTCCAATTGCCGATTTGTGTTGTGTTTGTTTAAGGGTTTTAGTGTTTTAGTTCGTGGGTGAGTTTGTTTAATACTTGTTGTGGTCCTAATTTGTTTAAAATCAGTTATTTACCCGCGATCTGTGATGCACGGATCCACCTAAATAACGCACGGATCTCCTTATGGTGGATCCGTGGTCCGCAGGTCTCAAAAAATACAGACAAAGTTGATTTTTGAGCAAATGGTGATATGGTATTTTGTTTTTAGCAGTTGGAGTATGTTATACTTACTATTAGGAGTATGTGATATAATTTTTGGAGTCGACGTCCAAGTCTTGAGTGAACCGTGCAACTTGTCATGAATTTCCCGATGGAAATTCAACGTAGTCGATCCTACTAGGAGTGTGTTATCTTTTAGCATAAGTTTGACCATTACTAATAACACAATCATTTATGAACATTTAGACTTAACAAAACATCGTCAACACAAGTGAGGATTAATTCGAATTCGAAAGATTGTCTATTCGGCACTCTATACTTTTCAGTCGGAGGGGCTATGTCGTACTTTCATGTATTGACCAAACAATGAAGACTTTGAAAATATCAAAATGGTTCATATTAGATGATCTTTACTCTATCTAGTAAAATTCTAATCTCAATTATGTTCATGATCGAAAGTTTTGTAATTGGAACTTGTAATGAGAATTAACATCTTTTGAATAATGATTAATTACTTCATTAGATTTCCTTTACGATATTTTTGATTACATTGGAGAAGCACAAACCATGATAAGTACCATCATTCCTAAATCCTAATCTTAAATATTAAATACTTCCACATTATTAAAGTTTAGTAAATATATCGGCTATATTATCCACGGATGCAACTTTGTCGATAGAAATATTACCCTTTTGGACGTTATCGCGTAGAAAGTGATGACGTATTTCTATATGTCTAGTTCAATAGTGTTGTACGGGGTTTTTACTTAGATCAATAGAGCCTTTATAGTCGTACATAATCGGAACGTCATCGAGGTGTACGTCATAGTCGATGAGAGCTTGTTTCATCTATAGTGCTTGTTGACATGCCTTCTCGGCGGAGACGTATTTGGCTTTGGTCGTGGAGATAGCAAGGGTCGTTTGTTTCTTAGCAAACAAAGATGTTAAACAACATCTCATGAACGTACAAACGCCACTAGTGCTTTTGCGATCAACGTAATCGCTCGCGTGGTCGGAGTCGGCATAAACTATAGTTTCTATTCCGGTACCTTTAGGATACCATAATCCTAAGTGACTAGTTCCTCTAATATACCTAAATATACGCTTAACGGATTCTAAATGGGTAGTCTTAGGATTTTCTTAGAAACGAGAAAATAAGTAAGATTCTCTAACATAATATCGTGCCTACTGCAGTTAAATAAAGTAAACAACCAATCATACCTCGATATTTAGATCTATCCACGGAGTCGGCTTCATCGTACTTAGTGAGCTTGATCTCCATTGATATTGGCGTCATGGTTGGTTTGGAATCTTCCAACCCGAACTTCTTTAATATCTCCTTGATGTACTTCGATTGATTGAAGAATATTATGTCTTCCATTTGTTTGATTTGAAGACCCAAGAAGAAGTTCAACTCCCCCATCATACTCATCTCAAACTCATCGTGCATGATTTTCGCAAAATCATCACATAAGTTTTGACTCGTAGAACCAAATATAATGTCGTCGACATATATTTGAACAATGATCATAATGTGACTTTGATATCTTATAAAAAGTGTTTATCACCATTCCCATTGATACTCCCGAGTTTATCAAAAATGCTTTTAGTTATCATATCAGAGCTTTAGGGAGCTTGCTATAATACTCAACAAAGCTGTTCTTAAGTTTATAAACATAGTTTGGTTTTGAAAATCAATGAACCCCAAAGGTTGAGCAACATAAACCTCTTCGTTTATAAAACCGTTTAGAAAATCACTTTTTACATTCATTTGATATAATTTAAAACATTTGCACAAGCTATGCAAAAGTATTCTAATATGACCCTAATCTAGCTGAGCGTAGCATATGTATTTAGCATAATCCCATACCTTCTTGTTGATAATATCCTTTGCTACTAATCTAAGCCTTATTCTGGATACTATACCGTTGTTTAACTAATATTATTTCTAAATACCCATTTCGTTCCTATGATCCGATTAGACTTTATGGGTAAAGGACTAATTCCCAACATCATTAGCTACAAATTGATTTAGTTCTCTTGCAAAGCTGCAACTTAATTTTTTCATCTTTATATAAAGCCTCATTACATCTTTGGGTTCTAATTAAGATTAAAACAAAATAAATTACTATGATTTTAGGCTTGAGACCTTAAGGTTCTTTGATTAAGATTTCTTATGACTTGATCTAGTGGATGATTCTTGGACTCCTTAATGTTTACGATTTTGTCAACTTCTATCGACTCATCTTCTTCATTATTATTATTTACTACTTTGGTAGTCCTTTTAATGGCTTCTTCTTCACCAACATTATCATAAACCAATGGTGATAATTTGGTAGGAGGGGGACTTTCATCGAATGTCACGTTGAGTGATTCTTCGACTTTCATTGTGTGTTTATCTAATATTATATAAGCTTTACTATTTTGAGAATATCCTAGAAAAACACATTCGTATGACTTTGGGTCAAACTTGGTTAGATAGTATTTAGTATTCAAGATAAAGCACTTGCTTCCAAATACTTTAAAATATTCTAAAGAAGGTTTCCTACCTCTAAATATTTCATAAGAGGTTTTTCCTAGTGAGGTGAGATCCATAAAGAACATGGTCATCTTAAAGAACAAATGGGTGAATCCTAACCACTCATTTTTTCATCATAATAAAAAACCCTCTTTCCCACATAAACATAGTTTGGTTTTTGAAAATCAATGAACGCAACATAAACCTCTTCGTTTATAAAACCGTTTAGGAAAGCACTTCATACATCCATTTGATATAATTTAAAATCATTTGCACAAGCAATAGCAAGAAGTATTCTAATTGACTCTAACCTAGCTACCGGAGCATATGTTTCATCATAATCTATACCTTCTTATTGATTATATCATTGTGCCACTAATCTAGCCTTATTTCTAGATACAATATCGTTTTCATCTAATTTATTTCTAAAGACCCATTTTGTTCCTATGACTGATTGACTCATGGGTAAAGGGACTAATTCTCAAACATCATTTGCTACAAATTGATTTAGTTCTTCTTGCATAGCTACAACCCAACTTTCATCTTTGAATGCCTCTTTGACATCTTTAGCTTCCATCGTAGATATAAAGCAAAAGAAATTACTATGATTTTGGGCTTGAGACCTTAAGGTTCTTTGATTAAGATTTCCTATGACTTGATCTAGTGGATGATTCTTGGACTCCTTAATGTTAACGATTTCATCAACTTCTATCAACCCATCTTCTTCATTATTATTATTTACTACTTTGGTATTCTTTTTAATGGCTTCTTCTTCACCAACATCATCATCAACCAATGGTGATAATTTGGTAGGAGGAGGACTTTCATCGAATGTCATGTTGAGTGATTCTTCGACTTTTATTGTATGTTTATTTAATACTACATAAGCTTTACTATTTTGAGAATACCCTTGAAAAACACCTTCGTATGGCTTTGGGTCAAACTTGGTTAGATAGTATTTAGTATTCAAAATGAAGCACTTGCTTCCAAATACTTTAAAATATTTTAAAGAAGGTTTCCTACCTCTAAATATTTCATAAGGGGTTTTTCCTAGTATTGGTCGAATTAATATTCTATTTAGTATATAAGTTGATGTATCAACAACATTACACCAAAACTTTTGTGGAATAGATTGTTCATTAAGCATGGTCCTAAAAATCTCTTGTAAGGTTTTATTCTTTCTTTCTACTACCCTAATTGATTGTGGAGTACGTGGAGCCGAGAAGTTATGAGTAATGCCTTGTGCATCACAATAAGCTCTGAATTGTACTTCATTATCAAATTCCCGACCATGATCCGTTCTAATAGCTATTATAGAGCTACCTAGTTGGTTTTGAATTTTCCTACTTAATATTTCAAATTTCTCAAAAGCTTTATTTTTAGTTTTTATAAATCTAGTCCATGTATACCTAGAATAATCATCTACTACAACTAAGGTGTATAGATTACATCCATAGCTTTTAATTGCTGATGGACCAAATAAGTCCATATGTAATAGTTCTAAACATCTTTCAGTGGAAACCATATTTTTAGCTTTATGACTTGCATGAGCTTGCTTCCTAATTTTGCAAGCATCACAAAAATGTTTATCATATTTTAGCTTAGGTAAATTTCTAACTAATTCTTTGGATGACAACGATTGAATTAAACGCATATTTTCGTGACTAAGTCTTCTATGCCATAAGGTAGAATTATCCACTACCGTGGTGAGACATTATTTGTCTTGAGACTTATTTTCTAATTTCATTACGTATAAGCTATTTAACCTAATTATATTTCCTATGATTTTACCATCTTTAATTATTTCACTACCTTCTTCCGCGAATAAAACTTGACACTTATTGTCACAAATTTGATCGACACTAAGTAAGTTAAAAGCTAAGTTATCTGCGTGTTCTACATTAGATATAGTAAGAGAGTTATTAGAGATTGTACCTTTGCCTATGATCTTTCCTCTTAGTTTACTTCAAAAAACAACATTACCTCTGTCGTATGCTTTGTAGGTAGAGAATAAACTCTTGTTACCAGTCATATCTTAGAGCAACCACTATCTTTAATCCACTCATCCAGTTCCAAGCATGTTCTCAAGCATACATATTTCAATAAAAACAAATTCAAGCATTTGGTCCCCAATATCTCATGGGTCTGAAAATGTTAGTGTTGTACATCTCTTGCATTTGTTGCAATTGATTGGGATATTGAAATGGGATACAATTTACCATATGTATGAAGCCTTGCCTTTGATGATTGTTCCAATTCATAGGATAGAAGTTTTGATGAATTGGTTCTCTAGAGTTTCTTTGAGGTTGAGGTGTGCTGTGTCTTGGTTAAGAAGAGATGTTTCTTCTAGGTGGAGGTGTTTTCGATCGAGACTTAGTTTTAACATAACCTATACCGCTTTTAAGTGATGGTTTTAGAGATGGTTTCTTTGACTCATCAATGCTATTATGTATTAGTTTCTTCCTAGTAATAACAAATTCTAATCTAGAGGACATAGGTAGACTAAAAATGTGTTTTGTCCCTTTTCGCCATTGGTGCGAATCACAGATCCAGGTAAGGTGGATCCGTGCACCTTTATGGTGGATCCGTCCATCGCTTTTTTTGCGGACAATCCAACAAAACTCATGGTTTAGTTCCGCTTGTTGACGATTTACCGCTATCAAATCCTAGACCTATTTTGCAACTAGATGACTTTTGATTGTTTAACATTTCTCTTAGTGAATTAGCGCTTTTATCAAATTAACCTAAATTTTACCTTGAGTTTCTTAAGTTGGCGTTTTCCTTTATGTTCTTCATATGAATTACACGCCTATCTCAATTTCTTTACTTCTCTCAAGTTTCTTAATTTTCTCGTTCCATTCTAAAATTTCTTTTTTAAAAGATCTCTTTTAGTTTTCAAAATTTTATTGTTGTTAATGATTTTTATACTAATTTCACATAAGCTATCGTATTCTTTTTGCATACTATCATTATTAAGAGAAGATGAATTTCCACTGTGTAGAAGAGATTATGAGTTACCTCATTTGACGATTGAGTCATGAGACATGTTTCGTTGTTAGTTTTGTTCTTCTGCAGTCAATTTTCGTTATGCTCTAAGAACCTCCAATGAAGGCCTTTTGATCTTTGTTGCGAGATGGTTTTGGACAATCGCTAATGATATGATTTGGATCACCACATCTAAAACATTTTCGGTCACTCTTTCCTTTCTTCTCATACCTTTGTCGGAATGACTTCTTTTCTTCTCTTGGTTGCCTAAGAAATTTACCCTTCTTCATTAAAGAACCTTTTTTAAGTTCTTTACGGCCATCGGCATATCTCTTCTTATCGCTTCCGATGTCAAAGTTTCATCATCACTAGACTCTTTCTAAAGCTTTCTAGGCGATTGGACTTAATTCTTTCTTTTTGCCTCTTTAAAATTCAGGTATCTTTTTCCATGACTACATTCATTGTACTTTTAGATTGACGATAAGCTAGTTCTAGAGCGAGTGATGGGACAAATCTTTCGATTCTTTAAATCGCTATGGGTTGTGAACCTTTGCTCTCCATTTAGGTTGTAATGCCTAGAGGAACTTCCTAACATAGTTCTTGCTAGAGAACATTCATCAAGAGCTTTAAGACTAGTAATTACTGTGTTAAACTCGAGCAAACCGCTATCAATAGATTTTCTTCTTCAAGGATAGTAAATTGTTCATAATGTTGAACAAGAAGATCAATTTTATTATCCTTTACTTGGCTATTACCTTGATGTGTGATTAACAACGATTGCCAAATATCTTTAGCCGTTTTACACATAAAAATTCTTTCGTATTCCTTTTTAGGTAAAGCATTATAAAGAACCATTTTAGCTTCATCATTTTTAGCAAGTTTCTTTTTAAGATCATCATCTTGTTGTTCAAAAGGAACTATTTCTAAAATTTGGCTTTCTTTATTTCTAGCAACCAGTGGAATCACCATTCAAGATAATATGCCAAAGATCTAAATCTTTTGCTTTCACATAAGTTTCAAATCAATTTTTCCAATATATAAAATAATCACTTTCAAAAAGAGGTGGTCTTTGCATAGATTTCCCTTTTATATATTTATTCGAATCCATAGATCGATTCAAGCTTTAATGTACAATATACGTTAAAGATCTTGGGTGACCTTGGCATCTGATACTAATTGTGGAAACTAGAAGGGGAGGGGTTGAATAGTTTTTTTCCGTTTTGATTAAATCTTGATTATTCGGGGGGGACCCCCTTATGTGAACTCAAGTGATTATCACAAGTGTTTTGATAGTGATGCATTAAGTAAATAATTAAATCTACGAGATATTGACAAGTAAAGATAAGAAATGATCAAAACGATGGACACAATGCTTTATAGTGGTCTCGGCACGAGAGTCCTCTTCGCCCTACTCCACACTCCCCAAGTACCCACTTGTGGAGTTAATCTTCACTATGTCACAAGCTCCTTTAGGCGGAGGAAACCGTTAACACTCGCTTAACTTTATCCGATACTAAGTCTAAATACCGAGTTCTCTTTAAGGTATAACCAATATACACACTATGTATTTTGAGGCATAAAATACTAACTATCACTACACATATGATACACAAAATAACAAGATATACAAGAGGAATGATTATACAAACGTGATGACACACTAAACTATTAACACTGAAAGGCTTGACGTCCTTCTTGAGTGTTCTTCACTAAAGAGTGGAATGAGTTGCTCACTTGTATGGATTAAGTTAACAAGTTTAATTATCAAAGAAATAAAAGAAAAAGAGTTTATGTGAAAAATATTTGTCAGAGTATTTAAATAAAGACTAAAGATCTTAAGGTTGCTATTTATAGGCAACACCTTGAAATTTAAATGTTACCCCAGACAGCTGGATGGTGTGGATCACGGATCCACCATTAGCTAGATCCGTCCCTTGTTATGGTGAATCCGTGGGAGGAGCTGGGACAACTTTTATCATTTTATGATTAACCCCAAAATCTATACCTAAATATTGTTTGTACTTATTAAACTAGTTTGATTCTTCTAGAACAAATATTTTCTTATCACCATTAAGGAAAGATTTTTCTAGATTTAGGGAGATTGAAAAAGATTGTTCCACTTATGGTTAATCTTATTTTGTCTTACATGATTTTTATACTAGCTTTATAATTAATCGCGTGTTAACTTAAATATTTGATTAGAAAGGGTTTATGAATATGGATAATATTTTTCTTTTGTTTATTTACTATGTTTTAATAATGCATTTGATACCTTAAGTGTTTTGTCATCGGTCAAGTAATCTTTCGACTAAATCATTGTTTTACGTAAACTTTTTGTAGTAATGACATTATATTTGTTATTATAAAAACTTGATGAACATTAAATTATTATATATCGGTTTTGCAAGGAGAATATGGTTGTTAACAGTTTGCAAATAAGATTATTTTTTGTGGTTTTTTAGCTTTTCCCAATTTTTTGATATCTTTTGTTTACCAAAACATAATGTTGCTCTAGTATCTACATATGCAACTATTTTTTTATTTTCAATTATGACTAATAAATGTTGCATTAGGATTACCTTGGCTTTCTTATTTCGGTTCATCTTAAATAAAATATTCCATAAGTGAATGTTTTCTTGTTTGATTTTGATATGCAGGTCAAGTGTTCCTTAAAACAAAAAAAAATATTTTGATTTATATTTTTGAGTGTTGAATTTAATATATTTATTTTTTCGCCAAGAGCATTATCCTTTTCTGTTATACTGATTCCGTATGGCGTTCCATCTAGTAAATTTTGATGTTTTTTAATATTGTCTGATTAAATGGTAATAATGGTTCAGATGTCGTGACATCTATATTGTCTTCAATTTTTATTTGTGGATTCGAAGAAGCCTTTAGTATATATTCCATATATTATTTTTTTGAAAAATCAAAAATCATTTTTATTTTTCTGTAAATCCATATAGATTTGTCGTTCCCATATTTTCTTTTGAAACCTTTTTCTATTTATATTATTGTAGTAATTGAGTCCTTTATTATCGTTGTTTTTTTATTTTATTAGTTATTACTGTATATAATTGTTCAAGTTTTTCTTTATTGTAATGATTTGGATTAATATATTCTAACTGATAAACTGTTGTGTTTGCATTAATAATTCGTAGTGGTAATTTTAGATCATCTTTAAATATTTCACTCATATTCTTAAACTTATAGATCGTATCATTTCTTTCATTTCTTTAATATTTTCTAGTTCTTCATTATTTTGAGTATTAGAAGTTTCTCCTGTTGTTACCGAAATTGGTTTTTTGATTTGTGGTATCCGTACTGATGGTATATTAGATGTAGATTTTCTACTTCTTTCAATATATTTATTCTTCAAAAATAGATTTGGTGTTTCGAGACTAAGTAATGGTTCGAAAAGTTTATCAATATAAATTCTATCATCAGTTTTAAAAGTAATACTGTGATGTGAGTTAGTAAGGGCATAATTTATTTGATATGTAACTGTGAAAAGATGATTTCCTTTATACATAAATGTTTTTCTTAATAATTCATATCTTATAGTAATACTTTTATTTAGATCTTTATCTTTTCAACTTAATCCCATTTGTATGTTAACATCAAATTTAATTTTTTCCTTCAGATAGATTTCCTTTTCCTGTAGCAATAATACTTTCTTCCTTATTAATAATTCTGTTATCTCTTAATTCTAGTTCAATAGGTGTATCACAACCTATAAACGTACTTTTTAATATTACATGTATAGTTGACATATGTATATATGCTATTTTACTTCTATCTTTTTCATTCATTTGTTTAATTCGATCACTTATCTGTTTTTTATTAATTATTGGTATAATAATATTTCATTTAGTTTGTTCAATAGGAACTGGTTCTTCTCTAATAATTTTTCCAAAATAAATTATATTTTTTCGAGAAAATAAATCTCTAAGCGTTCTTGTATAATCAAAATTATGTTTTTCAAATAATGTAAAATTTGTTCTTCTGATAGTTTTCTATTTATCATAGTATCTGACATAAAGCCTAATTTATCTTCATTATTACAGATAATAGAAACATCGAGTTTCTGAATAGCAGATACCTATCCTATTACTACTACCATCACGAATCAACAAACATAAACCATACGAATTGCAATCTGAAGAATCAAAATTAGAACATATCACGTAAAAATCCAATTCACAAACCCAAAAGAAAAATATAATATAAAAGATGCTTCAATATTTAATTTCAAAACAACATCATCTGAACTATAATCGAGAACAATATCTGCGTCTTCATCATTAGCTTCAGATGGTACATCTAAAGATGCCATTAATTTAGTGAGTGTTTCGACTTGTTCTTCAAGATTTTCCATTATGTTAGTCTTAGTGGTGGAACAATTTTTAGAGATGGTTTATTTAATAATGATTCTTTTATTTTGGTGATGGTGGTGTCTCCATCTAGTTCTTTTGTATCGATTATATTTGATAATTGTTCTACTAGATTTGTTATATGTTGACTGTGTTCAGAGGTTATTGCCTTTTGAGAGACTATATCTTCGAATATATTTGTAATCTTTTTATTTAGTAATGTTTGTATATCGTTTAATTTTTCTTGTGTTGATTTCGATAATTCAGGTAACTGTCTTAAAACCAAAAAACTTAATATTTCGATTATATTATTGAGTGTTGAATTTAATATATTTATTTTTTCGCCAAGAGCATTATCCTTTTCTGTTATACTGATTCCGTATGGCGTTCCATCTGGTAAATTTTGAGGTATTTTAAATATTGTTATTATGCTCTTACTAACTCACATCACATTATTACTTTTAAAACTAATGATAGAATTTATATTGATAAACTTTTCGAACCATTACTTAGTCTTGAAACACCAAATCTATTTTTGAAGAATAAATATATTGAAAGAAGTAGAAAATATACATCTGATATTCTATCAGTATGGATACCACAAATCGAAAAACCAATTTCGGTAACAATAAGAGAATCTTCCAATATTCAATAATAATGAAGAATTATAAATATTAAAGAAATGAAAGAAAAGATATGATCCATAAGTTTAAGAATATAGCAGATACCTATCACGTATCAACCATCCATTATCAATTCCAAGAACTAAAACCATCCATTATCAATTTGAAGAATCAAACACGAAGCATCTCGGATACAACACTTCCCTACAACAAGTATGGATTAGGTACTTGTGTGGCTCTCTTGCGGAGATGTGTTCACCTCAAATGAATGATAAGATGAGAAGATTAGAACACTTTGGTGTTAGACTTAGAGGATAGGAGAAGAGAAAAGAATGTTTGCGATATGTAAAGAATACAAAGGCCAAGGGTGGGTATTTATAGGCCAAGAGTCCCAAATTGTTGAAAATAATTCGCAACTGGCGCACTGCCAGCGCATAGCCAGCGTGTGGCCAGCGCGCCAGATTCCCGACTTTGTTTTCTTCTGGACTTTGGCATTTTAAATACCCACAATTGTTAAACCCCCATTGTACTTCACGCCTTGACCTTTCACTCATTCTTGTACTCAAGGTCAACCAGCTCAAATAGCTATTAGAAGGAATGAGTTATAGGGAGTATGGTACATAATTAGTGTATGGAGGAATGTGGGAGTTTGTAAAACATCTTGTATGTGTGGGAGGACATGTGAGGAATACATGTGTGGGTTTGTAAAACATTTATAAGTAAAGGAGTAGGAAAACTTAAAGTATGATTAACCTCCAAATACCACAAACTCAATTAGTCACTTTGGACTTATTCCATGATAATCATCAATGGATTTGATCACTAATCATCTTGATGCAAACAAGCTAAGTGTTTTGCATCTCAAGTAAAGCATATCCCACAACGGGAAAGGATGGATTTACGCAAAGTGACATTTGACTTAGTTTGACTAATAAAGGAGTAAAACCCGTTACGTGATTAAGAACAACGTAAATACGGATTAAGGTCAAATGAATACTTTCATTTGATGGTATGTTGAAACTATGTTCATACTAGGTTTAGAAATAAGTTCCGGCCTTGGCTAGAGGCGTTTGTTAAAAGATTTTAGTTGGCGTTTTGTTGAAAAATAGGAGGATTTATTTTTGCTCATCTCTAAGTCTAAACCTCATTTAGAGTGTTCTGAAATGATCAAATATCATATACCTTTATTGAAGTTTCCACATGTGTCGGGTAAGAGGAAAGCCGACAAAATTAAATCTGTAAAACCGGATACCGCGAGTGGCGCGCTGGCCACGCGCTGACACGTGCCCAGCACGCTAGATTCACAACATCCATTTTTACGGATTTGTCTATCATTTGTTATTTTACGTTTTGTGAACTTTTATTTGTCATCATTAAAACATAAAGGAGATCCTAGTCAATGTTGCACCAACAATCTCCCCCTTTTTGATAAGAATAATTAAAATTTCGGAAAGCAAATAAAATTACAAACGCAGCAAAGATGAAGACTGCCGTTAATGTAGTTTGCATATTGATCTTGGCATTGCAATTTAGTGAATCTTGAATATTGTCTTCACCCAATGAGCCTTACATAGCTTTTCTACTCCCATGTACACTATAGCTCTTTTGCTTCCGTAATTGCTAGTAGTCTATGCTAACTTTCTCCCCTGATCCATAAGCATCTTACTCTTTGCTTTCCTTCTCCCCCTTTTGTCAAATCAAAAAGGCATGATCTTGGTCTTTCATGTGATGGTTTATATCTTTGTAGAGATAGAAAGTAGATACCATGACACGTGCTCCCCCTTGATCGTTGCTCCCCTAGTTTCAAGGCAGGGACCTATAGGTCAAGAGCATTACCTTCGAAGTGTTATTGGCTATAACTAGCAACAAGAAAACACGAGACAACGCAAGCAACAAACATATACACATGTTCAAGTCCAACATGGGTTAGCTTACCATTTGGATACTTGCAAACATGGATTAGTATAAACGTAATCAAATGCATGACATCATCATATAGATATTCTGTTAGTCCCATTGAATGTGATATTAGGTTTATCAAGTTAAACTAATCACATTCCATGGAAACAAAGTGAGTTTTAAACAGATATATGTAAACAATATAACGAACAAGTTTAAAACATACAAAGGTAACTTTTCAACGTATAGGTTCTTAATCGAACAAATTGAATGAATCTAGAGTTAACCTTGCTTGTGGAAATTGGCAAGGTTGGTTGAATGAAAATTGGGGTTGTTGATCTCTGGTTTAACTAAAATTCTAACCAAGGTTACGAGTTTAAGAAAACAAACTATTCGACTAGAACTGAAGCTTTAGCTTCAACAATTCTGTTTAGTTTGTTTGAGAGATACATGCTCTTCAATGTGTTTCACATTAATTAGAAGAGATAGCATTTACTCTTGACATCTTATTCCTTTTATAGCAAAAGGAATTAGGGTTTACAAGATTAACCTATGTCACACCCTGAAAATTTTAGGTCAATATTTTAAACTTTTTTGATCATTATTTTTGACTTTTATACGTTACGTTTGAATCTGGCAGTTTACCGGGAAGTTAACCCGCGTAAATCTGAAAAACGTCATCGGACGCGTTCTGACTTCGGATTTTGATTAGTTTAGATATTATATGAGTTATTTTATCTTTTCTAAGTGTTTCGTAGTTTACGATCACTCCCGGTATTTATTTTTACGCTTTAACGTTTAAATTACGTTTTTCGCGTTTTTGACCTAACGGAACCCCGGAAACCCGAAATCTTTTCGTGTAAACTTTAGTTATCGTACATCTCGTATTATAGCATCAAAAATTTCGTTCACCCTCCCCCTCTTGTCATATTTCGGACGCCTAAACCCCCAAACCAAAACACTTTGAATCCTAAATTAAATACAAGAGCATCTTTTATAAAACTAGTGCATGTGATCTTACATATGCAAGATAGTGACACATGAGAGTGTCATTCTCATGCACACTTACCATGCTAACCTCTTCATGTGACCTCTTACACTTATGTAAGAGTTTGACTTGTACATTTGACCAACTCATGCACCTAGTATGAACCATGACTCAAAAAAATTAAACCATATGGTCCTTGTGGTGTTGTTTCGGCCGAACCCACACACACCCCCCTTTGGTGTGTGTTGGTCACTTGGTACTACAAAACAAGAAACCTTAGACCATCTCTTGTCCTATAAATACATACACATATCACACTTAGGGTTTCATAATCATTTTCAAGCCTCTAAAAAAATTTCTTTCTCTCCCTCTTTTCTTCTTGAAGCTCACGGCCAAACACCCTCTTTTAGGGCTTCCATTATCTTTGATTTCTTGCATAATCCAAGTATACTAGGTTCATTTATAAGAACATCCTCATCCCCCCCCCGCCCCCCCCCGCCCTCCCCGCTATCTGACCCCGTCTGGGTTTATCCTCCCCTTGTCCAATTTTCTATCTCCGCCCCCCACGCCCCCCCCCCCCCCTCTCTCACCCACTCCCTCTCCGCGCCCAACACCTAGGGTTATCAGATTTGATGTTGGGTTTTATAAGATCTGAGTATTTTGGGGTTTAGTTCTTGTGATTTCTTTACTTGTTCTCTTTACTTTTGTATGTGCCTTGATCTTGTTCTTGTGATTTACTTATGGTTCTTTAATATATGTTCAAGATCCATACATCCATATGTGGTGTTTTAATTTTTGTAGATTAGAAAGCAAGATTGTTATAAGAATAATGATGTTACTTTGTGTCACTAAGTTATATATATTATGTCCTTGGGAGATAAGAGGTTGCAACAATAGATATAAATGATTAGGTTAGGTTTAGGTGTGGTTTTGTTATGGATAGATGTGAATGGAGATTAGGCATTAGACTAGGCACTATTGTGTAAGTTTGGTGTGATTTTGAAGGTTTGTGAAAAGGTAGTTGCTTGAAATCCAAAATGGTTTTGAAGTTTTGTACGTGGCGACATTAAGGAATGTTTTAATTAGGCGTAAAAGTAGTTTTTAGGGAGCTCTTTTTGTGTTGAATAGAGATAGTTTTTCATATTATCAATACTAAAATTGGACTTCTTAAAACTGCCAAGTTATAGCCAAATAATACTTGAATCATTTTTTCGGCAACAAAATGTTTACATAGGTGCTTATGTGATTAGTAAAAAAGGGTTTTCGAACACTTTTTTTAGATATTGTGAGTCTTTTTAAACACTTGCGAAATGTAGTACTGATATTTATTGCTTTAGTATATTTAAAGACGTCGTTAACCATATTTTAGGAAAAGCGTTAAAGGTTACTAATAAAATAGGAGGTTTGGTAAATGTTTTTGTAAGATGGAATGGAAGTTTAACGTTTAGATGTCTCTAGTGCAGCTTAAGGAAATATGGATTAAGAAGAATTATAGGGGACGGTAGTAACGTTCTTCCCGGTAATCTAAAAACTTTCCTAAAATTAGAAACTTACTAAATTATAATTTTTGGTTAAACGGCCGAAACTTAACGAAAAAAAAAAAAACATCTAATAATTTATATCTTTGTCACGTTTGCTAATTAAGTCAATGCACAACACACATGGATGTCTTTTGTGGATGAACATATTGTGCAATTCTATGGGGGCATACTTTCGTGTTTTACGACGCTTCGTTCTTATTCATTAGGTCCTAATAGGATTTCTGTATATATTTTACTTGCGTGATTCATCATTTGCCACATCTGTGAGGTGAGTGTCATTAGCCCCACGTTTTTAGATTTTTACTTTACCTAACTTTGGGGTGAGAAATATTATTGTTTTTAAACTATGGACACAGTTCTTTAGTTAACCTTTTCATGATTACGTGTTACCTAGGTAGCGAAATAGACATAATGCTCCGAACTATCATGAACCGTCAATTGCTAAGAATTGGAAAGGTTAAGTAAGCGCGAATGTTGTAAATAGAATATATTGGGAATAATTATCCTATCGACGTGAGTGCGCTCACTACCACGGGGATCCCGATTATGGCATATATTACCATGTCGGATTTCACTAGGTGATCTTGGTCAGATACCTTTAGGGAAATTAATTCTTGTTGGCATATAATATGCTTCCTTTTAATTGAGCTTCAATGTCATGAGCTTAGCGCAACAGTAAATACTTTCTATGTGGAGTTGTATCTATTATAACTGTCACATGCGTACTGCAAACTTGTGGTCCACCTTTTAATACTAAATTCAAACCTATGAATTCACCAACTTTATGTTGACGTTTTATCATGTTTTTCTCAGGTGCTTAGCTGTGGATGTCTTTGCTTGCTTTATGGTGTTACCTGGCATTAGGCCAATTTTCAAGAGTTATTATTATTATCCATGTTAACATCGTTGTCAAACTTTAAAACATTTTATTCGCTTCCGCATATTATCTTTGAACTTATGTAAAACTTTAACTATTTTAAGTTAATGCAATGATGTTGGATTTTTAAACGTACCCTTAGCGAGTTTTCTTTGGATCTTGTGTGGATGAATATTTATGACGTCACACCCCGGTACGTGTTTCCATACTAGGCCCAAGTTTGGGGGTGTGACAGATAGGTATCCAGAGCCAAAGTTATAGTGAACCAGGTAGATATTAGGTCTAGTCTATAACCAGTATGTGATCCTTACGTGTTTACTTGCTTACGTATATAAGTACTATCGATAAGTATACGGATATTAATTATAACTCACATCCATAATTATATTACGTATAATTTTGCCATGACTATACCTTACATCTATATTTTTTTTGCATTACACGCATTGGCATGGTTTGATATAAAGGGGATTTATATAAACTCTTGCTTGTGCAGGTTATGGCAACTCCGATTATTTCTATTTCATCAAATGTATCAGTCGAGAGTGTGGAATCCTTTTTTTCCGTGAGTTATCCTTATCGGTTCTATTTTTGTTAAGATCCCGGTTACACCAAAGGTGGGGGCGGCTACAGTTGCTCACCTTCTGGGCACATCTGTGGTGTCGAGCTTAATCTCTTTCATCGTTAGAGGGCTGATCCATCTCGAAGAGTTTACAACCTCCGTATCTGGTAGCACCTTATGGTTTCACCCTTTTCTGTGTTCAGAACGATTTAGAGTCAGATAGTGAGATACGGGAGGCATGTTTCACTACAATTCATGAGGCTATGTTACTGATGGAGGGGCAGGAGTGCGTTTGCATCACTTCATCATAACATACTACTTCTTACTCTAGAGATCCCTACATTGCTCCTGTTTTCCGCACCATCTGCTATTGTTGCAACCATCATTGAGTTTCCACTTGCACCATGTTGTTGACCACTCGGGATTCGTCGACGACGAGCTATTTTCTTATCTGACCGGGATGGACATTCCTATTGGTCGACTTTACCGTACTCATCCTGGTGGGCCATGTAGGGCATTAACCGTGAGGAAGTCGGTTAGACCTTTACCATCTCATCGTTTAGCATTGAGGTACACATCACATCACTTGGATCATTTTACTTCTGGATCATCATCAAGTCATTCATCTTCAGATCATTCATTTAGGCATTCTATTTTGGGTTATTCCCTATCCGGAATACACACCAGACTACCACAATGCGGGGGGGGGGGGCGAGGTGGTACATCTTACACAACCGATATTTATTTATCCATCGCTTGCTAGGACTCCACGGTGTAGCGAGGCCTATCTCCGTTGGAGGTCTGCCCCATTATCTACCATGTATCCACTGACGACATCTGAGTCATCAGCTGGGGATTCTTCTTCTGAGTCATTTGCTAGACCATCTCGCAAGAGATGTAGGTCCCCTGCTGCTACTGTGACTTCATCTATCCATGCTACGAGAGCTTTAGTTCCTTCTCGTGCTGATCTTCTTCCACCTCGCAAGAGGTTTAGGGATTCTATTTCACCAGAGGATAGTGTTGAGGAGGACATTGATACGGATGTGTTAGAGGACATTGAGGCTGATGCTACGGCTGTTGAGGTTGCAGTAGATAGGGATGTTGAGGCTAGGATTGATGCAGGTATTGGTATGGAGGTCGATGTTGGGGTTGATGTAGAGGACGAGGTCGAGTCCAGTGATAGAGGTACTATGGAGGTTGGAGTGGATGTGGTTGTTGGGATTGATATCCCTGATGCTATGCTTATGCCCGATGCTGTAGAGCGTTTAGAGCAGGTTGAGGAGGGTTTGCAGGATATTTATGATCATGTTATAGAGATACCTCTTCAGAGGATAGAGGACATTGAGATGGGACAGAGAGAGTTAGAGTCGAGGAGTTTGATTGCTGGTGGAGAGAGAGCTAGCTTACTTGAGCAGGTTGCGTCCTTGGAGAGGAGCAACGCGAGACTTTGAGGCACCATGATGATGGAGAGAGCGAGAGCCGATAGGTTTCGGCGACGCGTGAGATTTATGGAGAGTGAGCTTAGGCAGATCCGTAGGTTCCGCTACTATGACATGATGAGATTTCGGAGATTGGAGAAATTCGTTGCGAGGCATTTAGGTTTTCATCCATGATGTTGTGTATGGACTTTGGGCTAATAGTGGAACCAGTTGTTAGTAGTAGTTTTAGTGTAAAATCAAGTTCCCCATTATGGGTTGAATGTAACCGACTGATGCTTTTATATTTGATATGAAAAGCTTGTTTTGATTCTCTCGCGTATTCATCTTTAATGTTATTTACTTGTTCTGGCAAAACATGTTATATTGTATTTTCTTATATAAACCTTATTTGCCATTTATAAGGTTATTTATCTCTATCGAATCCTTACCGTGTGCTATGTCTTGTGCTGTAGAACATGACTATCACTCGTTCTGGTATGACCCCAGAGGCAATCAAAGAACTCGTTAACGGATGAGTGGAAGAAGCGTTGGCTTCTTATGAGGCAACCCGTGCTGCCAATGCTCTCGAGGCTGAAAATCAACGGCGACGATAATGGAAATGGTGGAGATGGAAATGGTAGAGATCGAAATGGTGGAAATGGAAATGGTGGAAACGGAAATCCAAATGAGAATAATAGGGGTGCTAGGCCTGTTGCTCGAGAATGTACATACCAAGACTTCATGAAGTGTCAACCGCTCAACTTCAAGGGAACGGAAGAAGTTGTCGGGTTGATAAGGTGGTTTGAGAAGATAGAAATAGTTTTCCATATCAGTAATTATCTAGAGAAATACAAAGTCAAGTATGCTACTTGCACACTGTTAAACAGTGAACTAACTTGGTGGAACTCACATAAGAGGACTATTAGAACTGATGCTGCATTTGCCATGTCATGGAGAGAGCTCATGAAGCTAATG